>SMGT01016654.1:43814-123536 GCA_004794575.1 Lanistes nyassanus | reverse complement strand
AAATCTGATGGACCGCAGGCGGTAAAAAAAATGCTTAACCCGCTGATCGGGAGGATTAAAGCCAATCCTTAACGACCAGCACCATTTCCGCAGCTGCAGACACTCGGGCGGAAGAAAATCTACGACGTACAGCCAGGAAGGCCTGATGGCCGCTCTGCTGAGAGTTGCAGAACTCATTAAAGCGTCTTCCCTCTGTATCTGCTTTGTTCCTCTAGTTTTGATCCTTCTCTCTGCCCCCCACCTCCCACCCCAACCCAAGTTCTGAATTGTTTTTTTTAAAGTGGGGTTGCATAGTCTTTTACAGAACCTTTTTTTAATGGTACTGCGGGGGAGGGAAGCAAAGTTATCAGAGAATTAACCAGCTCCAAAAATAGACATGCAGACTATCGCTTTCCTGAGCTATTCAGACTGTACTGTGAAATAAGTATACGTCTTCAAACAATCTAAGTCTGGACTCTGTGTAAAGATGCCGGACATGTCTCAGCCTCATTTTGCAGGTTTGCATCCACTTTCCCAGATCAGTTTAAACTTGCTCGCTCTGAATCCGAGAACACAGACAGAAATGCCGTGTCTTCAAAAGGAAGTTAAAAATATCTCGTATGTCAAAGACTGAAATTAATATTAATAACAGTTTTAAAGTTTGTTCGTAAAATTAATTGAAAAGAATAGAATCAACGTAAAGAGATTACAGAGTGGCTCAGATCGCAATCCCAACTTTCACTTCACCTTTTCGTATTATTTATTCTTTCTATTAACATGCCGCTGGCGCGTGCCTGTCAAAACAAACACGCTCACGTGCTGGACGCAGACGTCAGCATGCGCAACGAGGCGGACCTTTCGCACGTGCAAGCGCTCATCGGATGCTCTCTGGATACACGTAGAGCGACTTCAGAGTAAATGCGGCCTTTCTTGGCAAGCTCAACAATGTCGTGAACGAAGTCTTATCAACGAAATTCCCGAACGTCAGAAGCCTTCGCGCACAGGGTCGCGTCCCACGGTCGCCTCTGCCTTCTGGCTTCACAATTTCGATTCGGGAGGCCTTCACAAAGGTAGGGTGTGGGTGTGGGGCTGCAAAATGTGCTTTCGTGTTCGACTCCCTTTGGGGGGCTCGTTTCTGTTCTCCTTAAGTGCAGCAGGTGGTGCGTAACATAACGAGACTTTCATCTTCAGATTTCCCCCACATTTTTAAACAACAGGCTATGACCCCTCCGCGTCTGTTTAGGGACTTTAACTGATCGGATGCCAAAACAGCGAGATGTTGTGCATGTTCTGCTGTACGACAGTGGATGAAACTGAAATAAGTCGTGGAAAAAAGTTTTAAAAACACGTTAATAATGGACAGGCAAACATAAGGTAAACACAAGGAATTTCATATACCCACTCATATTCCGCTACTACCACCTATACACTCATCCTCCACCGGCCACCCCCAAACACACACTTGCGGGAGAGAATGGGAGGAGGAATAAAGATAAACTTTAGATTTCGTGGCTGGATCATTCTGGTGCAATTTTCGTTAGCTTCGAGAAAACGTGTGCTGCACTCAGAATCGCGAGTCTCAAGAAATGTATTATGCATGCCCTGAAATAGGTTCTCCCAACACCTGGCCCCGTATACAAGAAACCCGAACAGCTTATTTACTCCAGAACAGCCGCCATGACAGAAATAAGTTCCTTAAATTTCCCATGCAAGAAAACCGAAAAGCTTACTCCCCACTCGTTATTCGGTAATAATTAAGTTATTCAGTCGTTCCAGAAGCAAATAGCTTATCCAAATTCGCCGAAACAGCATTTTCAGAGACAGAAAATATCCGCCATTAGGGAATAAATTTAGTACCGTTTACATTCATACGGGGCCTAGACTGCAGTTGCAAACATACCCTCCCTGATACGCGCACTGCATTGACAACGACAACTTTGCTAGCCTGCACTTCTCACAGCTTCTCAGAAAACGAACATTTTCATCAAGCCCCTTCTGTAAAAATATCGTGTTCTCCAGCTGCTGTTAGGCCTACTGCTTCTATGAAACGTGTGTACTCCAGCTGCAGTCACAGTTTCTATGAATTGTGTACCCCAGCTATTGTCACGACTTCTACGAAAAGTGAACTCCAGCTGCAGTCGTCACAGCTTCTTTAAAACGTGTAATGTGGCAGCAGTCACAGTTTGCCTTTTTAAAACGAGTAGTGCAGCTGCACAGGAAGTCGTTGTAAGAGAGTTCGTCGTGAATCTCATTTTCCTCTGCAATCGCCCGCGTGCATGCCGCGTGGCTGGTTGAGAATGCTTCGTGAGCGCAGCGATGCCGCGTGGTGCATGTGAACTAGCCCTTAACAAGTGTCGGAGATGCACAGGTAAATGACCCCGATAATCTTCAGACTCGAAGTGCCTCCTCCCATCTCTTTCGCGTGAGGGATAATGTGTGGGTGTTCTGCTGCTAAGTGAGAGAGACAGCTAGAGTTGCTTGCTTGCTTGTTTAGATGCTTTATTAGGTTCACGAAAATGACTTACACCAAGATATTTGGAGCTTTATCTCCTCTGCAAAACACCTATATCTTGGATAACTCTTGAAACGGTCCCTTCTATTCATTATTTGTAAAAACTTCAATAATAATAACAATAATAATAATAATAGAAAACCGTGTCTGATACTTCAGAAGGCAACTGCAAGGGCCGTCAACGACCCTGAACGATAGTCGTGTCCATAAAATAAAACTGCAAGTCGTAGGCGCTGAAATAAATATTGCACAGTTTTCCCCTGGTCTCCTGCTTCCAGTCACACACCCAGAGCTCGCGTCGGTTCATCCGGGTAGCGACTCGATAGTAACGGGTGGCTCACCGAAGCGGATGGGCAGGTGGGGTGGTTTGCTTTGCACTTGTACCTGCTTTCCTGCTCAATGGGCTGCCTGTCAGAGCCCCCGCCTTCCCCCTCTCCCCGCTAGCAACCGTTAGTTCCCTCTGCTGTTGTCAGGGTCTGTTCCTTCGTCCTCTCCTGGTGCTCGGCGTGCTTGGATTTCAGCCTCGACCTGACTGCGACTAGAATGGAATGGGGTTGGGGAGGGGGTGGAGTCCCTCTCCCTGTATTTGCTCTCTGCTGATCGAAGGCTGGATTTGCGCAAAAGCCTTTTTATGAGGTCTCTGATAAAAACGTCTTCCTCTTTTCGGGTAAATCCACCCGATGTAAAGCTGGCCCGCCCCCGGCGGCGCCCATCAGCTTTGCTCGCATCAGATTGAAGTCAGGAGAAAGAGTGTGGACTAGCGAAACCAACCACGTGATCAATATTTGGGCGGGAAACAGATTAAAGACCCACCTGGGGCCGTCTCTTTAGTGACTGGGTACATCTCATTGCAAAAGCCGTAACCCCTAACTCTCCCAAACACCCCTAGTGACTGGGCTTATGAAATATACTCCTGCAAGCATTTACGTAGTAAGACCCCCAAGCCGTAACGTTACATCGGTGCATGGGCCCGTTTATAGGTAGTTAAGGTTACTGATATAATAAGCATATCGTCAGTGTCCTTGCCAAACCTCGTATCTCAATTTGGCGCGAAATCGAATTACGAAGTTTGGCAAGGACACTGACAAATGCAAATTAGGAGGAAACTCAAAAGTTATGTCCCATTTTGGACCGCTGTGCAGATCTGGGAAATCGGTGCCTCGTAGTGAACAATAACACAAGTGATTTTAAAAGAAAAAAATAGTCAGCGATCTGGTGAATCTTTAAGGCCATGCGGCAACGTACTGCGCAGCGATCCAGAACAGCTCTCCAGCTGCAGGCACGCTAAGTGTGCACGGACTGCCCGCCTGGCGTGAGTGATGGTGTCCGATGGACATCTGTGCATCGCGGGCGATATTAAACTGGTTATGAAAAGCTACGATCCCTCGTCATTCTGAAGTTACAGCCCCCAAAACGTGGAGCTGCACTAGATGTCGCCCTGCCCGCGGTGCCTTTGACTTGATTCTTGCTGCTGGGCGCCAGGGTGATCTGCGCGGCAAGCCGTTAGAGACTGTGCTCTGTGCTGAGGCTAAGAAGTCGGCTGAGCCAAACATTTGGACCAGTTTTCATCAGCGTCGGGCTACTTAATTTTAGCTTAGCATTAGCGTTAGCATTGAGCTAGGATGCCTACAAGCACCAACCACTGTATCATCATTGCCAAACAGAGAGCCTGTCGCCCTCCCACAACGAAATAACAGAGAGAGAGAGAGAGAGAGAGAGATGAGGGGGGGAAATGGGGGAGAATCTTGTTTCCCGTACGAACGTGGTTTGTTATTCTCAGTTTTGTTGAAGTTTATTTTGCTGCATGTCTCGGCATGGTTCAAAAGCGCAGACTGCTTACAAATTCAGCCTTGAGGGGCTCTTTAAACATTCACATGGTTTTCAGTGCAGACATACTGAGCGTGGAAGACCTCTCTGTTGGTGTCAAGCACGCACTGCTTCTGTTTTTAAAATGTTAAGCTGTTTGTTTTGAAATTCTACTTTCCGGAGATTTTTTGTCTATGAAGTACCATCATTAGATCACATATAACGAAAAGACTAAGAGCTAAAATGTAATAAGATCTGTTCAATTTTTGTTGTGTAAAAAGATGCTGAATTTTTTAATGGGTAGTGATGGATTGAAGAGAAAATGTTTAGAGGCATTGCTTTATCTTTCACAGAATCCTTGAACTTAAATGCTTGACATAATCTCTAAAATGTTGGGTGTTTTCCAAATTGACCAGAAACAAAGATTTGAAAAGGTGCTTTCTGCAAGATTCTGAGTATGTATTCCGAAAGAAAAAAATTATCTATGCACGCTGAAGTTTCTCTGGCTTGCGTCTCGCTGTCAGGAGCTGCTCCACCCCTGGCCTGTGCTAAGAAAATTTAATGTAAATACAACGCTTAAACGATAATGGTATGCCCTTCGTGAATCGGTTCTGGTGATTAAGTGTGTAACCTTTTCAGCAAGACCCCTGTGTCTAAACATTTCTCCATATTTAAGACATTTCTGACAACTAACCCATCTTTCTAAGGGGATGGGGAGGAGATGAGATGTAAAATAGCCTTTCTTTCGGATGTGGGGATAAGGGAATAGTAGTGATACGATATGGAATCTGTGAAAAAAATTGTCTTAAATTTTGCGGGCAGTTCGTTTTGAAACAAAACTGATGTGGGTCGGCATGAGTTATTACAAAAAAGATTACATGCTGTTCTGTGAATTGCGAGTAGACATTTTTGCAAGGCACCAAATTTCATACCGCTGCCTTGAGTTTCCTAGGCCAGTAGATCAAGTGGTCTAGATAATTTCCAACAGCTTCCAGAGGTCAAAACCCTAAAATGGATGGCAAGTGGCAACAAGGAGTAAAGTTTTATAGGGGTTGGGATTTACAGGACAATTTTTTTTTTTTGGGGGGGGGGAAGAAAAATTGACACGGTGCTTGAGCGAGGGCACCATTAGAAAGTAACAGGTATAATGTGGTGCCATGTTACGCTAGTATGCTGATGCCTGCGGTGGGGGTTGAGAGGCAATAAAAACTTGGCACAACAGAGCCGAATCCGTTGGAACCGCCCAGGGATTCTAGGCTATGTTCCATGAGCAGTTTCTAACTTCGTATCTCCGCACAACAGCGACCATAAGGCCGTCCATGCTGTTGTGTGGTTTACCTGCAGCATTGGCTGAGGGGAAAGCACACGAATACAGCAAAGAACTAAAACCGTGAAGGTAAGAGAGGGTGTTTTGAAAAAGAAAGAAAGAAAAGACACAGAAAGGAAAAAATGAAAAGGAAGGAAAGAAAGACAGACAGAAAAGAAATAAAGACAGACAGGCAGACAGAAAAATAAAAGAATTGAAGAAAAAGAAGGGAAAAAAGAAATAAAAGGAAAGAAAGAAAGGCAGGCAGACAGGAGAGAGCGGGAGCGCCTGTTCCTATTTTGACAGCACAGGCTGGTTTCGGAAGGGTAGGGGAGAACCCAAATCTTGACACACCGTGAAGACCTTGGCCATTTCTATGTAGCGTTATTTCGCCTCTCTTTACATCTCTACAATAGCTATCTTCCCAATGGGCAATTAGTGTGTTTACGTTCCAGAAATTTCTAGAATATTTTTGTTTGTAGCCATGGCATGACAGAAGCAGACCGTGATGCAGCATGCTGTTCAAGTCATTGCCGCCCTCCTGGACATCCTCTACATCAATCTTCCTGTCACTGTTTCAGCCTATTAAAGTCTTCTGTGAAAGATTCATGCCAAAAGAAGGCATAACACATTATTATCGAGTCATTTTCGAAAAGGAACTCTCATCGCAGGGGCTAGGGAAATTACGTGGTAGTTATTTCCCCACACACATCACTAACACTTTTTACGGTGCAAGAACTGATTACATTTCTGCCAGTGAGGTTTCTCAGAGGTCAAGGTCAGAGGACACGTTCTTGCAACTTTTCTCCAACTGAACGCTTGCCAAAGGAGAAACGGTCACGGTGTCGCAAAATATAGGTCTGCGAAGATTCGTTTAGAGAGAAGCGTAAAAAAGATGGTTGAACTACCACCTGCAAGCAACATGTTCTAGGCCTTCCCTTTACCAAAAAACAAAAACAAAAACAAAACAAAACAAAACACCCAACAACCGAAAACCAAAAACAAACTGAAAAATAAATGACGTACTAAAAACCAGACCAAGACTTTACTGTCTTCTTTGCCGAGAGTTCCCTACTGTCTGGCACATTTCACCAGAATACTAACAGGGAAACTTTCGTAATCCTGCGTAAAACCGCTTCCTCAGCCACGACTTTCTGAAGCAATTATGATTTTGTGCTCGACTGCCATGTCAGTTTGCTTCGAGTTAATTTCGGAACTTCAGCACAAGCTTTTTTTCCCCCCAAGTCATCTGGCAAGAGGCAAGTGCACGCCAGAGAGGGTAACTCTAGAAGCATGCTGGTCAACGGCTTCCTTTGGTGAGTCTTCTTGAGTCTAGATAATGCTCACCAACCTCAGTCACCTGATGGTTAAACAGTTCGCTGGGAGCCTCTCTAGCGTGCAGGAATAGACCTACCTTTGTTTGCGTCCGATGGATGACGGAAAGAGGTTGGTTCGCTTGTTCTGACTAAAGCAAATAGGCTCACAGTGGTGAAATCCTTGCGGGATACAGAGTATCTGGCTGCTAGGCTCAAGTGCAAGGAACCGCCTTTTTCCCTATGTACACATATTCACATCGCGCTCGTTCAGGGCGTCCTTGCATCAACGTCATTATTTTAAATCGTCGTGTTCATTATCTACGACGACTGATGATCAGAGGTGCCAACAGGCGAAAGTTACCCGACCGAATGGACGATGAGATCGCTTTGACTTGTCAAAATCGACCTTCACAACCGGAAGTGACTCGTCTGCTAAGTAGCTTGCAGGCTTGCCCCGCTTGTAACCAGGCTAGCAGACAGATGTCAACAACCTCTCCCGTTTGTCGCCTCCCGAGCTGATAGCCTCACGCCATCCCCACCCCCACCCCCACCCTCGGTCTGCTTCTGCGTGCACGCAATAGCGTACAGGTGGGTACAGTGTGTTCGCGTCTGCGTGCGACTCTAACAAGTGACGCTTTGAAGTTTTGTTTATCAGATGAAATCACCGGACAGATGAAGTATAAAGGAGGATTTCGGAAACTGGCGCGGGGTAGCGGGTGGAAGAATGAGCGGGATGGCAGACAGGAGGGATGATGTGTAGATTTCGTAAAATACACTGTAGGGTCGGCGATATAATTTGCAGTGCAAGCGGATTACTGAGGAAAACTGATGGGAGGTGGGGGGCTGGCATTTACACACATTTTCAGACTGTATAATGAGTCCTTCAACAAGTATTCCTTTTGGTCAGTAGTTCTCTCGAAAAGATACAGATGTGGGTATGTAAATAGGTATAAGTAGTCGTTGATACCTGCGCACGCGAGCACAGAGATACACATATCCATCCATACATACATGCTGCATACTTTGTACATACATTGATGCATAACCAAGGCAGGACAAAAACATCTATATTGCGATTCTTGTGGCGCAGTACTTAAATTGACCAGTCAGATTAAGCTATAGGCTCCATCAGTCCTGGACAGAGGCTGCAGCTTTGGAGGACGCTAACTTGATGTATGAAGCACTTCTCTCCCGGCACCAGCCCATTCTAGCGAGAATGCAGGCGCCACGCGCACGTGAACCAATGATGCTGGTTCACCTCTATCAGCAGTGACAAGCAGAGCTGGCCCGGTACATTGGAGGGTGGGTGGAGGGGTCACAGGAGCAAGCACTTCCTGCCTCAGCACTGCATTCTCCTCCAAGCGACTCCTCAAGTGCGAAAACGTAGTGTTTTTGACAAAAGGCATGAAGTTGTGGGTGGGTTTTTTTTCGCTTTGCAAAGATTTGTGCGGCCTTTTTACTTGGTTTGAACCAAAACATGCTTACGTCATTGCTTATTTCGCCCTGAAAAGACATTAAAAAGTTTTCCCAGTCAGAACAAATATTAATAAACGTCACACGAGACTTTTTTTTCAGTTTAGAAATCTAACCTTCATCTTCCTTCGAGGTACTTTTGTGATAGCTGAAGAATGACAATGACTATGATCATGACAATGACAATGACAATGACTATGACAATGACTACGACAATGACTGACAATGACTGACTACAACAATGATAATCACAAGGTTTAATTTATTCCTTAAGCCTCCGGCCTCGTGGAGTGGGATTACAATACAGAGGACTCCTTAACTCAATGGTCATAAATATAAGTCTAAAGTAGCATCCACACGTCGCTGTATCTCTATAAAAAATGTCAAAGACATTAACAAATCCAGTTCTAATCTCAAGAGCATAAAAATATAATAAAAGTTCCTAATTTTCTAGAACTACCCACACATACGTTTAATTAACTTGCGCAGATACACGAAAATACTTGTTTCTGATACTTCTGTAGGTAGTTGAGGAATGAGGTCATGAGAGGTTGAAAACATTTTCAATACAAACACTTTGGTGTAAATGTCTTGAGCCCCTGTTTACTTCTGCACCCCTTCACATTGGCACATGGCGGCATTCAAAAATGCTGTATGAACTACACGTAGCTCCTGCAGATAAGGAAAACGGAATTTTTTAAAATTAAAAAGGGCAAACATTCTTGTGAGAGTCTTGTCGAGACTACCAAAAGTCAAGCTATTACATGAAGGGTTTAAAGTTTGTTTAATCTCCTGACGATGTCCATCTCTTCTCCCGCTCTATCCTTTCCCACATCGTTCCCTGCCCCTCCCCCACCCCTCCCCCACCCTGCCTGCTCGTCCTATCAAGCCAGATTGACATGGCTGGTGAGCGCAGGGCACGCAGAGATACCCAAAAGTTCAGCTCGTATTCAGAGTTGACGCTGTCTTGCTGCACGCTAGACGAGGAATACTTTAACGAAGAGGAGAAATTCAACAGAGGCAGCATTAAAACTAGATTAATCAAGTACTCACCTACACATTTGCACGCCAGACGAGGAATACTGTGACGAAGAGGAGAAATTCAACAGAGGCAGCATTAAAAGTAGATTAATCAAGTACTCACCTACACATTTGCACGCCAGACGACGAATACTGTGACGAAGAGGAGAAATTCAACAGAGGCAGCATTAAAACTAGATTAATCAAGTACTCACCTACACATTTGCACGCCAGACGACGAATACTGTGACGAAGAGGAAAAATTCAACAGAGGCAGCATTAAATCTAGATTAATCAAGTACTCACCTACACATTTGCACGCCAGACGAGGAATACTGTGACGAAGAGGAGAAATTCAACAGAGGCAGGATTAAATCTAGATTAATCAAGTACTCACCTACACATTTGCACGCCAGACGACGAATACTGTGACGAAGAGGAGAAATTCAACAAAGGCAGCATTAAAACTAGATTAATCAAGTACTCACCTACACATCTACGTATACACACACAGGTACGCACACAAACATGCCCGCATGCACCGTGGGTGGGGTTTTAAATTTTTTTCCCCATCTCTAACATGGACAGGGCAGCAGCATTACTGCTTGAACTTTGCAGCAACCTGAGCCAGGAGATATTGGAGGGGCTGGGTGTGGGAATGGAAGCCATTCTGCCCTATTTCAAGAAGTTTCAAGATTACGTCAGGGGGAAAAACATGCCTAGGCCTTCCGCCGTGCAGATGTCTGAGAGTCTTCTTGGATGCATTCTAGAGGATCGCAACTTAAAGGAATCTATATATCAAACTTGACTGCCTTCTTAGAGGGAATCCCAGTAATTAAGATTTTCCAAGATGTCTCGTAAAAAAAAAACTTTTTTCAAAACAGAGGTTGCGATGAAAGAAATGGCTAAAGCAAGAAGTCTGAAGAAAAAGAGAGGGGATTGCGGTGATGGTGATGGGTGGAGGGGGTTCGAGCAGTGTGGGGCGGGGGACAAGAGTAACACTTTAATTACAACAGAAAGCAAACAGAGACTTAATGTATCTCTAAAATCTGTTAACGTGCATGCGCATTACGACACAAGGCCTAAAAGCAAAATCTCACACACACACACACGAACACACGCGCGGCCACTTAAGAGCGAATCTAATGCAAAAACTACAGACTGCGCTGTCTCGTGCAAATGGGAATGATGCCGTCCGTTATAAACTCTTTCAAGATTGAAAAAAACTGTTGTAAATAAATGCAGGTTGGGGGGAAAATCGGCGAAAACTCTAGAAAATATGTGTCCATATACCTGCACTTTACACCTGCCTACTGGATATAAATATGCCGAACAAGTTTTAAAGCAAGGAGTGGTGGTGAGGCCGTCTCTGACGCACTGAAGGTGTGTGAACCCCTCCCACCCATATATACATACCGAGCATTTTTATTATGCTGCCAGCAAGGATTCTCACACACCAACATCATGATAGGCATTGTGCTTTGCTGATAGCCTGGCCGTAATACGTTCTCGCGAGTCTGTAAAATAAGCATCAGGCAAAAGCATCGCTCCAATAAAGTATTACTGCAAGCAGAGAGTAGAGCGACGTACACCGTACAACAACCGTCGTTTTGATGCAGGAGTGACGGAAAGAAAGAAAGAAAAAAACAAAGAACACACCAAGAGAAGAGACGACACATAACCGGGTGCATGGTGCCATCCTGAGATTTTGCACACGGCTGCCCCATGCGCCGTGGACAGGTAGGTTGGTAATTTCGGATAGTGCTTCCATTTCCAGGTGATTTCGCACTATGGGGGGGGGGAGGAGAAATTGGGATTCTATTAGGAAGCTATGCACTGAAAGAACCACCAGAGACGTAACTGCATCAAGGACGCACCGCGGTGGACTCCAGCCCAGTGGGTTGTTTCTCAGCTAAAGTCTGGCTTCTGCCTGCTTCCAGCACCCAGGTGCACTGTGACATGCCGGGCCGTACCTTAACTTACTGGACTCGACTTCTCCAGAATTACTGAACAAACTTTTATGGTGATCTCGTAAATGTAGACTTAATTGAGCAATCGTCACCAAAACCTTTACTGCCTCAGGTCAATGGTTTCTAAATCAAAGGGTGACGATGCTATGAAATAATGCGAATAACTTGAGAAATCTACCGAGGGAAAAGATTCTCATACTCCGACACGTTCGCTCAGTCTCACACAGGCAAAACACTTCTTGCTCAAGAGCCCCCACCCTCGTAAAAACACAACTGCAGCGAACCGTTATTCAACATATATTTCATACACTAGCTGACTCGACAACATCAAATATATCTACACATTATTTACAGAGAATCACCGTGCTCGTGTCTAGGGTACGACGCTGCCTGACTACGTCATACCACGTGGTATCAGACAAAGAAGATAATCAAACTCCAGAGGGGAAATCAAACTGCAAAACGGCCTAAGATCCCGCTTAGTACACAAATACAGTAAGTGACCGACAATAGAGCTCCTACTCTCGTCATTACTGAAACAACTACTTCTGCGATACACAATTCTAAAGCTATTCAATGACCAACAATGAAGCTATGACACTGCCACGACCAGCACTTCCTCTACCTCCCCTTTTGGCATACGCCCGCCTACTACCTTAACATCTCCTGTCTCCGGCAGGATAAAACCACCTATCTTAAATCAACCCTTGTCCCAGACTCTAAGATAACTTTATGGTAAGAGCAGTCCTTAACTTATAGGGCGCATCCAGCAGTCACTTACTAGTCAGTCTCTTGACTTGTCGGCGAAATACTTCCAGTGTATTCAGCGTGAGAACTGGAGCTACTCTTCCAACGGCTAAGATGGCGAGGGGTAGAGGTCCGTGGGTCTACACGTGTCAGCTTCTCTTGGTCTTCCTACTTCATTTCTCCTGTGTGTCTCTCTGTCTGATTGTGTCTCTCGCTTCCGAGTGTCTCTCTTTTCCCAGCTAAAGTACTATGTGCTCTCACGCCTTAAACTCGATTAAACCGGTACTGGCCGGCCTAGAGCAGCTACCCACAATGCGTCCACCTACTCGGTGTCGAGAAAGGGAGGAGTGGACAGGCTTACCTAGGAGTGACAGGTGACAACCTAGGAGTGACATGCGACATGCATCTGTGTTTGCAGACGACCAGGGCAGAGATTTGCAGATGACTGCATCGAAAAATGTGCTGCTTTTAGCAAAACTGTAAAGTGATGGTGTGGAGCCTTGATCATGTACCATAGGACACCCCCTCTACCACATCTTTGGCCACCTAAATACACTCCGATACCTTGACGAGATCCTGTGGCCGATCGTCTTTTCCGTTCTCCATCAAACTAACCTGCTGCCGTATTCTAGGACGACAGCACCAGACATCATTGTCCCAGCGTGCTGAAAGGTCTTCTCCAGCAGTCAGGGATGCACCGTATCCCATGCCCTGATCTGTAATGGAAAACCTCTCGGACCAGTTTGGGTGCAAACCATCTTCCTCCTGCTAACACGTCTTAACTGCTGGGTTGGATGCAGCAGGAGTGAGCCGCCATTGGCCAACCCTTCCTTGCATATCTGGGTGAATTCTTCAGGCCAGCGCGCTGGCTTCGTTGTCGTGAAATGACAATGGCATATGTTTTAGTTCTGCTAGGGAGCTTGTACTTTGTAATCTGGAACTGATGACGTTCGAGAACCCGTAGCTCCCTTATGAATGTGTGACCATTCATCGACCTTAAATATCGAAGGTTTCTTGTTGAATGATTTGGAAATGTTTGAGTCATATGTCCGCGTTATCTTTCTTTAGCTTGGTTGTGACCAAAGGACCCTTTAAAACAATTAGGATAAGATAGTGAAGAAATTCATCCCGTATAAATATATATGATGTATAAGATATTCACCCACCAACCCGTTTACAGGTTATATTCATATCACAATATCTGATTTTAGTTAGTCAGCTGGCTGTCGTACTGGCTGGTCTGTCGATTGGGAAAACCATCGAGCTACCCTGCACCATTCGCCGATTTCCAGTATATTTCCTCAAATTTCCGGAGTCAGCTAATACTTCGGGATATCGTGTTTCTACACGACGAATAATTATATGTAAGTGTAGGTTTGACCAGATTAACCACCGCCCCGAGGATACTCATCAGTGGTATATGCAGTTTGGACTATTAACAGAAGTATGCTTCGAAGCATGCACAAAAAAGATTAAGCAAACTGATTTTTCTGGGGGAAAATAAAGAGGTAGTCTTTCTGCACGAAAGTGTGGCTTTACGTTGACTGGAAACAGGCGTAAATCTAGTGTAAATGCCGAGATACACGCGCATATCTCGAGTACAGATAAATACAAAAATTTGGCATTTATGCGAGAAATGCGTGTTTTCACATAAACGCACATTTTCACGCCGTGTGCATACAGTTGCTGTGCTTTTCCATGCATGTTACGCCATGTGTCTGAGAGGGTCAAAGCACCGGGTTACAGTGCCTCCTCGCGTGAAGAAAAGGACAGAGAAGGATATGGGCTGGCTTTCATGAGCGTTCTTATCGCTTGTCCATACGTAAAGGTGCATTTAAAATACACAGGACGAATGGGGATTACGACCGCTCTTATCGCCGGAAGTACAGATACGAACGTTCATTCTACCTATTCCCAAGGACTTGTTCTCATCGCCTGACTGTTTATTGCTTTCTTTTCTACGTCTGAACACAGTCTCAGATTGATCAGGCATGAAGACGCACATCATTCATTTCGCTCCCTTAAATATTGAAACAGGATGTTTTGGAACTTGTGATAAACACCTGAATGTGTTGAAAGAGCTCTTAAGTGCAGTTTTTGTCTCTCGGGCTGGGTTGCTTGGCATTTGTTTCCCCTTCACGTGTGTAAGTGCTTGTAAAATACACAGGGCGAATTAATGGGTATTGCGATCATTCTTATGACCAGAAGGGCGGATAAGAATGTTCAAGTCATCCAGGGTTGCTTTATGCTCTAGGATTGTTCTTGGCTAGGCAAACATTTTAACCCAGCGTAGTCCGTGAGAACTTAGAGTCCCCACAAACGCTGTCAGCAACTGAGAAAACCTTGGTCAAAACCGAAAGCTTCAGAATGATCACTGAACCAGGTGTAGAAAAAAAATAAAATAAAAACCCCAGCCAATGTTCGATTCATTGTGGGAATCTTCGTCTGCGTCAGCAGTCACTGGCGCTCACTGGCTAACCTAAAGATTTTTACCTCCAGCCCACACCTTCAAAATGTGGAATGGAGGATTTCGCACAAATTGAAGAGCTCGGACTGTTCACTCTTCTACAGAAAAGCAGTCGGTGTTTGTAGCACCTTTCGACACCAGCTTAGAAAGAGAGAGACAGACCGAAAGACGCAGAAAGAGACAAAGATAAAAGTCGCGTTTACTTTTACTTACCAGGGCTCCAATAAGGTCTCAACCAATGTGTAAACTTTAATCCAAACTAACACAATTCGGTGTCTGCTTGGCTGTTTAACTGAATTTTGCTTTCCCTCTTGTCTCCTCATAAATACTTTCTTTAATTTACTGAACTAGGCAATGTTTAGCTCTTCTTATTTGTGAAAGCTTCTCTGACAAAATCTCAGATACCTGGAGTATTACTTACTAGTTTACTGTCTACCTTGACACTGAGTCCGTGGAAGGTGCATACATTCTTCCATGGGTCATGAGAACGTTCCTTTGCGACATCAGCTCTAGAGCTTCACTCAGACGCCTGCCACACGAGCACAAGAAATGACAAGATCTTGATGAATCGCAGAGGGACAGATAGACAGGCTGACAATCTTTTTGACCGACTAACTGACGGTCAGGTGGACACACGGAAGGGCTATTTCCACAATATTGCGATGTGGACATAATTTCCAAAAAGCCTATTTGATGAGTTCACAAGTTCCAATATCCGTGACTCATCTCCAAGGCAGTACCTGACTTGAAAGTATAATCAGGTTCGCTGCCTTCGCTTCAGTGGAAGACTCGACAAGTAACGAAAGCTAAAATATCTTCTCCAGATGTTCCGACGCGAAGTTAAAATGGGCCCTTACGCACGTTGACCGGAGCTGCTGTTAGTACCTGTACAAGAGTCACTTACAAGGCTTTAGAGCCCGTCTAATGGAAACAGATGGAAACGATGTTGGGAAATGAGCATCTGGAAATGGCTAGGAATCGTTGTACCTAAAGGTTTTTTTTTCTCTGTTAAGGGAACTACTCTGAATGATAACCCTGTCGCTGCATAGTGTGGGCGCGCCTTGCCGAGGAAGAGTGGGACAATGGGAAAAACTCGTGGTCAAAGGCTGAACAGTTAACTCGATGGGAGCTAAGATGGTCGCAAATTTTTTCCCAGTAGAGCTCTGCCCAAGCCCGGTCTGCAAGTCTGCATTTCCCACCGACTTGGGGGACGCATGCGCAGACCCCCTTTCATCTCGATCAGTGCTGAGTCACAGACTTGAAGTTATACATGAAAAAAGAACCACTACCTAATACCTAACCCTACCCCTCCCCCCCCCAAAAAAAAAATCATCAGTTAACATAGATTTCTACCTTCAGACTTTTTAACCGTGAAACCGAATTTCTTTATCACTCAGCTATTGATTACCACATATTAGCTTGTTGACTGCAAGTATAAAAAGTGATGCTGTGTAGAGGTCATGGCTTGACGTATATAGTTTTGGTTAGCAACCGGCTTGCGCATGCGCAGCGCTCTTGGAACGCCACGCATGCACACCTGGGCTCGGGCAGAACTGAAGTTGGAAAAAAAATTGGCAGGCGGGTCAGTTAATTATGCCTGGTTCACGTTTACAGGTCAGACTTCTGCAGAATGAGAAACATGAGAGCCTTGTGGCCGTGGAAAAGCAGTCTAAATGAGACAACGCGGGATATCAATGATCTGTATAGTTACACCCTTTATCTCTGTTACAGCACCGCATAATTTACATGAATCTGGAAGTTTGTATTTTGTCCTTTTTGTCCTCTTGTGACTCTAATTCCCTGTTCTTTCTCGCTCTCTCCTTCTCAGTGTGCATTTTCCTCTCTCCTTGTCTCTCTCTGTCTCTGTCTCCGTCTCTCTCTGTCCATTTCTCTCTCTCTCTCTCTAAAAGATCGATATAATCCACACAATCTAGGGCCATACTACGAGTCATTCTCGAAAACACTTTGATAGCTCTACCATCATTTCCTCCCTACTGCGATTTACAGTTGAATCAATCCTGAAAGAAAAGTCTAAAATGTTTCTCCTAAATAACCTTTCCTAGAATGTCTTCAATCTGCTGCGTTCAATCGTGGAAGTCAAAATTTGAAACATTCGAAGCCTTCTGCAGTTTGGAAAGCTACTGGGGAGAACGCTATTTCCCTTTAGAGTTCCCCAGCCACCCACCCCCAATAATGTGTAAGGTGTTTAAGAACATAACAAGCATACGTAGATCTTTCAACAACCTCATGAAATCTGTGAAGGGGGTGGTTTGGATAGAGAAGAGGAGGAAGGGCAAGAGAAAGAGGAGGGAAAAAAAGGAAGGAAAACAGGAAGGAAGGACAGAAATCGAGGAAGGATGGAGGGAAAGAAAAAGAGCGAGAGAGATAGAGGGAGAGACGTCTTAAGGTTACATATCTCACGATATCAGAAGTCGGCAGATGCCACAGAGGTCCCAGCTTTGTGACTAGTCTATCAGCCAGTATCAAGTCAAAGCTTGGGCATCCTCCCCTGTGGTCCTCAAAGACCTGGTCTTCGAGAATACGAAGAAACACCAATCAATAATGCAAATACAGGGGAGGCGAAGATAATCCGTGCACACTGCCTGATATCAGGAAAAGGTGTGCGGTTAGGTGTGCACGGAGATGCCTTCGCAGTACAAAGTTTTGACGCCCGAACAGCCAGCACTCTCTCTTCCCCAGACAATTCTGTACCAAGCTGTAAAGAAAAGGAGATAGTCGATGCGGAAAGCTTTATGTGATGATAAGGCTAACCAGCGCTGCCTGCGAAATCCTTAGAAAAAGACGCCAAGGTATATGCAGTGTAAGCAATAATATTACGTAATTTCGCAGCGCCAGCAGATCAAAAGATATGTGACAATCAGGACTCCATGTCGTAAAAGCAGCGCAGACCAGCGGCAGTCTGTGTGTGTTTGTCCCAAACCCCTGGTGGCGGCGCGATGGTTGTCGTTGAACGCATTCCGGACAGAAGGCGGCGCGTGCCTCCTGGCCGCCCAGACAGCGTGATGGACACAGCCGCCATCTTCCTCAAACAGTCTCTGGTCTCCAACACCGAGTTAATCAGAGTTGCCAAGGTGACCAGCAGCGGTCTGCGCGAGAGACAAGTCTTGGACGATGCTGTGTCCGGGTCGCTCCATCACCTGGCCGCGACTGGGGCGGGCCAGTTCTGACTGGCTCCTCTGCTCCAGACACTGGGCTCATCAGAGATGTCCTCTGCGCTCATCGCTCATCATGATGGCAGCGTCGCGGGGTAAACACGGCGCGATCGAGGTACCGGAAGGAAATCGCGCGCACGCCCACTCAGTCCGGAAGTTTGTGTTTGCCTGAAAGGTGAGGCTGACCACCAAGTAAAACAACATTCACGCGTCAAACTGAATGGCCGCAAGAGAATCGAACTCACAATTAAAACTGTGTTTAATGTACCTAAGCAGTTCGAGGAGACTGTTCATGACAATATGAATTTAAACGCTAACAGTCAAGTGTTTCCCACCCGTAGTCATACTAAGTTCCTCCAACATTTGGCATGTGGAACTTCTCGCAAGGGATACTGTATTCTCCCTTGCTAGGACCACCGATATCAAACTGACCGTTCTCACAATGGCACTGAACACTTATTCAAAAATTTTCGAGTGTGCTCGGAAAGTGAGATCGACGACATATATAACCTATATGCTGAGATGAAACAATCACAGACGATGCTGAATTCTCAGAGGGGAGAATGCTCAAGTAATCAAAGTTCCGGGTGAAGACAGTCCGGTTGAACTGACCAATTACAACCGAGCCTCGGAAGCAGCCCCAGAAGAAACTGCATGAACCGTGAAGCAAAACCTGAGTAAAACATTATCCACATAAGAGACTAAATACTTAGACGTTTGACTGCAGAAACTGATCCCGAGACAGAACAATATTGTGCTTTGTGTTCTCTGGCAGCAAGTGTTTGTGCTATACGGAGAGAATTATTTGTTCGTAAAGCAGCACCATCTTGCACAAAATCTTAAATTATACCCCTGGACATATGAACAAGCACACTTTACCTTGCCTGCCATCATGTTAGGCATTGTGGTAATCCCTATCTCCTGCAAATCATAACAGTTTCCACCTTCTTAAAGGTTTGATGAAGTCTGCACACCGTTAATTTTTAACGTCACTGCACAATCAGCACGCCAATCTGATGTTCTGTCAAAGAGCCATCCAGCCCCACCCCCCTTTTAAAAAAAAGTCCGGAATATAAAAAATAAAAGGATTATGGTTTATGGTTCATAATGACGGAGACCTGGCTGGCTGATTTCAGGGATGATTCTAGTATGACTGGGCAATCTCTTTGTTCTCCGTTCTAAGATTTGTAAGCATTGGATTTTTCAGGTATTGTGTGTGTGTGTGTGTGTGTGAGGGGGGGGGGGCGACAGCGAGGGGATTGGATCGAGGGGGTGAACAAGAGGAACGCTCACGTTTTCTGAAGTAAGGGAGGCAATCGCAACTGATTGCTGACGGAGCAATTTTTACGCTGCTATCCCTCCCTGAAATGTCGTAAAGAGACATCTTTGCGTGGTGCATGAGAGTACGCGGTTGTACTCGTTTACAGACGAGACGGCGGAATGGAAGCTTAAGTTCTTCAGGTGCGTACATCTACAAAAGTTTACTTATCTTCTTGAGGCAGAAAAACTCATTGTAATCATTGGCTTGTTGACTTGACCAGCTACGAAACTATCACTATCAGTGATCAGAGTCCGCTGTACGAGTTTTGAAAAAAAAGTTTTGGTTAAATAGTAAAAGAACTGATTTTAATTTTGATCAGTGTAAAAGCAGTGTGGGCTACAAGACCCTTAAGTTCATCTCGTTGTATTTGTCTCCCTTGTCGCCATACTCCGCGAAGGTCGACTCGCCCCTAGGTTGACTCGTCTACCGGACTGTGCTGACTCATCCACCGAGTTATACGTATTTACATTGACTCCTCCAATGAGCACAGCAATAAATGAATATGAAAATTCTGTTTCCATGACTATTAGTAAAAACAGTCTATGACGTTTTCACAGTTCTTTCTTTTTTATTTGTAATACCTCAGGTTTCTTTAGATTAACATCTTTTGTATGATCGCGTCCCCTGTTCATACTCATACTGTCAAGTGTCTTTCGTTGCACTGCGGTTTGCAGAAATCAACCCTTACGCGTAAACTGCATATATGAAAGCTATATTGCCTCAGTTTATCCCTGAAAACATCGATCGGTTAATTTTATCATAATACGCTTCATTGGACGAGTCAGCTAAGCTGTTCGATCTGTGTTGAAATCGATGTGATCTCTTCGATGACTCAACTGGGACGAGTTGAAAATTGGACGAGTCGACCGCCTTCCTCCCATAGACACTTTCTCTTCGCGACAGAGCATTCATCGCGCGTATGACCCATGGGTCTGGCAGTTGGCAACAAGTAATTTGGAGTTCCTTCCCTTGGATCGACTGCATAATGAGAGGAAGCACTGGCAACTGGCTATGAGATAAGAGTATTATGAAAGCTCTGGAGTGCGAACAACCTGTGTGCACACTGCGAGATCTACGTTGCATGTGGTTAATGCTATATGCAGTTTGGATAATATTTATATGTGCGCATCACCCAGTTTATCTTTCTGTAGGCTGTGACCCAGCTTTATTGGAAGTTCGTGACTGGACGGTGTAAACATCACCAAATTACGAACTCAAAACTGTCAACATTCTGGCCGCTTACGACTAGACCCAAGCAAGAATTTGTAGAGCATCACTGTCTAGTGTCACCATGTCTGTGTCGCACCCTCTCCTGAAGTTAATGAAAGGTGAGGCATCCGTAATATAGAATATTCGATCTCGGTTAAAGGATGTGCAAAAATGTGCTTAACAAGTATAAAGCGTGCAGGCCAAAGCCAAAAGGACAAAAAAGTGGTGACTTCGACGTAACATTTAACCATTACCATACCGGTGTAATGTGTAGCATTTTGCTGTTGGTGTTATTCCTATACCAGTATACCATCACATACGGTTATTCTTACAAATCTTAGCGTTAATGATATACCTACACATTTACAATTCACTTTAGAGAAGTTGTCATTAATTTATTGAGTTCGATCTTGAAGTTGTAAGGCAAATTGAAGACTGCTAATTGAGTAATTCGATTCCTGGATTTAAAAAAAAAATAATTTCCTTCTTTTTTTGGTTGTCATCATGTTTCCTTATAAATTTTATATTGACCTTTTAGATTTTTTTCATATTGTGTTTTACATCAAACTGAGTAAAACTTCAGGCATAAACTTTTCTTCATCTGCATCCATATTGGTGGAATGTGCCATTATACATTGGCATTGAAGGGACACTGCTCCCATGCAGAACCATGTTCCTGGGCTGTTTGCCAGTGTAGCATGCAGACTCAAAAATAGTTTTATGAAACAATCTACCACAGTGTCTGTCCACATTTGTTTACCAAACAGGTTTACATTTTTTTTGGGGGGGTGGGGGTGGGTTCCTATATGTGGCTTACCATTTACTCTTCCTTAGAACTCAAACATTCTATTGTAGCAAATTGAATGCTACATTTACAATTGCATGTGTTTAATATTAGTGATGCGTTGCACATTTTGTGTACGATTTGTCCAAAGAACAGTGTGTTTGTCGTCATCAGGGGTGGAGGGCACATGTGTATGCATGCATCCATTTCTCTATATTATGTGTAATCTCTTACTGTTTATCAGTGTCTGTTTTGGAGCTTCATAGGGAAGTTGGGTGTATCAGAGACTCAAACCCAAAACTACTGCCTCTGTGCCAGATTCTAGAAGACATCTTTCGAGTGGGACTTCTCAGTGAGTATATGTACCTGAACGCTGTCCTCAGTATATGAGCTGATTTGTAAACTGAGAACTTCCTGTTTTAAATAGTCATAGGCCTTGACAACTCTGTAAACACACATAGCTGGCACTAGTTAATATAAACTGCATTTTTGGCACATGGTATTTTTTGTCTGTTTCAGTGTTTGCTAGTCTTATGACTTCTGCAAAATCTGTAATTTGTGTTTAAGGTTAGGGCCTGAAGTCAGATATGTGTAATCTGTTTCAGAGATCAGAGTACATTGCCAGTTATGTTTGGTTTCTTATTCTTTCTTACCATAGATGGTGATGTAACACCTTTTTTTTTTAGGGTAACTCTATCACAAAGTAATCTTGATCTAACTTTTGTGTAGTGTAATGGTATTTTTTTTTTAATTGATGAGAACGTTCTTTGAGTCATGTACAAGCAAGGCACATACATATATTTGTATATAATATGTGAGTATGTAAAGCCAGGTGGAGGTAACTTTTTTAAATCATCATGTTCTCCCTCAGAAAATGGTTCTTGGTTTAACAAAGTGGACTACTGGACTGTATTCTACAAACTTGTGCACAGGTATGTCATCTTGGTCTCATTTTCATAATTTTTTTAGGTCATGTCATCTGGTCATCGTTGATCTTCATGTGGAACAGTGCAGAAGTAGGCCAGGGGGCATGAGCTACGTTATAGATTCACTTTTTTGTGTGTGTTGGTATCAGTGTATGCTGAAGCTCTTTGATTCATGCACATCTCACCATTGCTTGCACTAATTTTCTTAACACCTGTTAAACCCCAAATGGATATTGTCTGTGCACAACCATTTCTATTTCATGCCATTAGTCCCTGTAGAAAGGAAACTGTTCAGTGACTTCCAACATTCTTTTGTGCAAGGACACTTCACTGTTCACAGTAATGAATTGGATGCTATCCATATCTTACAGGATGTTCATTTGGTTAAAGCCTAAGTGCATCTGCTGACCATTCATGATAATGGGATTAAAGACTTCTTACAGCTGTTTCTTCTGTCAGATCTCGGAATTTATTTACAGTGGCATACATCATGTAACTTCCATTTTCATTCCTGTCATTTTGATTAAGAGTCATCACACTAAAGACAGCAAAAGATAAGTCGTCGTAAGTTGTGTGGGTGCATGCCCACAACATGATTGATGCAAGTCATTCAACCAAAGGCCTGTCTGTGTAGCGTACACAATGTTGCTGTGTGTGCAGAGCTGGACCTGGTGTATATCATCTTTTGGACTTTGTGAAAGAGTGCAAAAAGGTAAGCAATCCAAAGAACACTTTTAGTTGAGTTTATTCTTTCAGATCTTTTGAACAGTGATGGTAAAACTTTGTTTCATTTTCGAGCTGTGCTATTTCTGCTCATCAGCAAGATTTTTTTTTTGGTGAGGGTGGAAGGGATGTGTTTTCTGGTCTTCTCTAAAGCAGAGTCTCTGTTAATATTACTTAAATAACCAATATAATGATTGACTTCCATTGCTGCTATATTATCCTGCCATTGGATTTCATTTACAGGTGAAATTTTATACTTCTAGCTGAAACCCTTTTTATGCCATGATATATTTGCATAAAGACTTTTAAAAAATATTACATTGCTTGTGTTATCCTGCAGACTCTGACAGACCAGGGACGTGGGCGACTATTTTTGCGTGCTTGCCTCGTGAAGGGCCAGCTGGCATGTGCAGTGAGGCTGTTGAGGAGTGATGCTGTTATTTTGGCTGTAAGAATTATAAGGAATTGTTTCTAAATAAAAACCATTTCATTTACTTTCTGTATGTTTTATAATGTAAATAAAAAATGTAAAATTTGGGGAACATCAAAAATCAAAGAAAATTGTTGCAAACATTTTATACTGCAAGTGTACTTTTTAAAAAAATGAAATCACAGGATTGAACACTTCATGGTAATGGATTCTTGTCCAACATACACAGAAATGCTGATTGTTGATATCACAGTTTCCAGACGTGTGCCAAGCACTGGAGGAGTAAAAGGTAGAAACTGAAACAATGATGTAATATTAGTGTCTTTAAATTCCAAAACTTGCATGTCACACATCTGATGTGGTAGATTGCATAGGTTCACTTTTGCAGTACATTTCTCCAGACAAGTTGGGTTGCCATGGAATTGCATGCTTAGGAACTAAGCCACTAGAGGTTGTTTAGGCTTTGATCCTTGGCCTTGTAAAGTGGTAAATGTCTGAAGACCTGCCTTAGGCTTTCAAATGCTGCTGACATTTGGGGTTTTAAATTATTTTTCCAGACTTACTATGACCCAAATTCATCCATTCTCCGAAATGACATCTTGACAGGTTTGTTGACAAATTGTATAGTAAACTGTTATTAACAGAGCACATTATCTTTGGGACCATTCTGCAAAGTTTGAAATAATCGTTTGGATTCTTCAGTTTTAGATTTAAAAAAATATTTGCAGACTGCTGTTCTCATCAGGAGTTGACTTCCCCTTACCTTGAAACAACTATCCTATAATATATCTTCGTATCAGTCAGTGCCTGAGAAGCAGATACTCGTCTCTCTTTATTTTCCCCCCAGACTTAATTGCTTTATTTGTTTTCAGGTTTTTTTTTCTTTGATCAACAACCAGCTCATTCTTGAGCATGTCACTGTTTCATCTGAGAGTGAGACTATCAATGATGAAGCAAGTTGTTGTTGTGTTTCATTTTTGAAAGCAATAGATCATTAACAACAATTAAAAATTGAGTTTGCTATGTTGCAGAGATTTTCTTGTCCCTTGTGGAGGAAGTGCAAAGAATAACATTCCGCCTAAATCTGAAGGTGTGTTTAAGTTAAGATGTTATCTGTACATAATGTTTAATGTTGTGATCTGCAGCAGCTTCAAGAAATTAAGCATTATTTTGTTCTAGATCATAAAATCAATCAGAAGATCTTTTAAGGTAAAAAAATGTAATATATATTACATGGATATATTTCCTTCTTACATTATGTAATATTGCTATTTGAGAAACTTAAAAGGCTGTCATTTGCAGTTCTTTGACCTTAAGTATTAGCATTTGAGTTGATGCTCTGAAGAAATTTGAGTTATTCTGTGTTTCTTTCCAGAATGGCAGTTTCTTGGATGAGACTTGGGAATTGGCTGTGAGTATGACCAACGCATTGAGTTAGATCTAGTTTGGTCTTTCGCATACCTATGAGTTCTGTTGCATGGCTTGAGAAGACAGTTGATAATGTTGAAAAACAAGGAGCATGAGTCATTTTAACTTAGATGCAAAAATGAGCTTTTGCTCCTTATGTTTGCTTTTTATACGTTTACAAACAAAGCTAGTTGTAACAATCTGCTTCATAAATGTGGAGCATACAGATCATTCAAAGTCTTTGTTAATGTTCATTATGCTGACAGACAATACGCTAAATTTTTTTTTTCTTTTAGTAAGTAGCTTGTGAGCAACAAACAGAATGTTAATGTAACATGCCTTATGTAACAAGTCTTATGTTCTAGTGTACTTGAAAAACAGATGTGTTGGTTTTCTGCAGCAAAAGACATATTAAGTGTTACCATATGTAGTAAATAAATTACAACTGGTACAAGATGGGGAGGTCTTGGAAATCTTTGTGTAGTTGTCTCGGTGATGATTGCCAGTTAATTGCACTGAGTTTTGATGAAATTTTTTTATCAGGAACTCCGCGACTATGAGTTTGTTCCTTGTGAAACTCTGGGCATCCACTTTCAGTAAGTTTGGCTTTTGCCATAACCTCCCAATTTGCATAATTTAAAACTAGAAATCCTTCAGCGTGTTTGATATGTTGTAGAATTATTTACCTTGGGGCCGATTTAGATGCTTCAAATTTTCATGGTTTCAAGCCAGAGAAAGCTTTGAAAGCGCTAGCGTTTACATGTAGCATGACACATTCGCCTTGACACAGTGGCTGAAATCATTTGACCTTTTGCCCTGATGTTTGTGGTGTGTGGCTGGCAGGGTTTCAAGGTTTTTGGAAAATAAAAAAAGCCATTCTATCCTCCCAAAACCTTGAGCGGGATTGGCTCCAAGCTAGAACAAGTCTTGAAAGGCATTTCAAGGTGTTCAAAAGTACCAAATTTGTAGCATATAAATGGGCCTTACATTATAAATAGGAAACGACTGTGTGTGACATGGTGTACAGTTATTTAACTTTAAAATGAGGAATATTCGTTGGATGTGAGGCCAGTCCATAGCAATATCCAGTTATCAACAAGGCAAGGAGAGACATGGATTTGCATTTTGTTTGTAACAGACTTGTTTTCTGGGTGTAGCATCTACTTACAACACTGGCTTTTGGGGGGTTTGCCTGGGTGCTTCAACTGACCCTCCCCCACTCCTTTCTTGTCATCACCAACACCTTGTCAGTCTTTCCTCTCCTAGTATTGCCCTTTGCATTTGTTGCCAATTTAGTGTTAACCAGTTGCTGCATGTGGGGCTGGGTGGGGGGGTCCTTGGCTTTTATATAGGGGTAGGGGTGAAGAACACAGCAAACTGTAGTGGATTTTCATGAGGTGTTCAGCTTAAGTTATTTTTGTTTCAGGTCCGTGGATGAACATCTTGTGGTAACAGATGTGGACAAGGGGAGTGTTGCTGCTGAAGATGTATGTACATGCTTAATTACCTTCTCTCTCTCTCTCTTGTGCGCATTCTGCCCGTCCTTCTTTCCTCCCTCCCTCCCCCCTTCTTGTGCATCCACTAAACGCACCTTCAAGGAAAATAAAATGAAATACATTTTCAAGTACATTTTCAAAAACGATTATTTTGCAATTGGAATTTGCTTACATGTACGTATTATCAGTGCTGTGTCTGTGGATGAGCATCATAAATATATTCTGTTCGGGGGAAACTTCAAGCATCTGAGGCTGTAGAAGGTGCGATATAAAACACCAGCTGTTAGTACATTGTATTACATGCATCATTATTCTAATTATTTTAACGTATTTTGTTTTGGTACATACCTCAGACCCTATAAGATAAACAGATTTCAAATCAAAGCAATGTGTGGACATACCTAATGCCTCTTTTTTCTCCTTGTCTGTGTGTTTGCATGTCAATGCATGCATGTGGATATGTGTGTGTGTGTGTGTGGTGGGGGTGTGTGTGCATGCATGCATACATGCAGAGAAAAGTACAGAAAGGCGACATCCTGGATGAGATGTTTGGGCATTGCTTGAAAGGAGTTCGGAAGAGCAAGGTATTGTTTTGGAACAAAGTCTACCTCTTTCCTGAGTCACATGGTATGACCAAGATGTGTTAGTTTAAACAGAAAAATCAGAAGTAACTTGGAGTCAGACAGCGAAGAACTTTTGCATGAATCACTTAGCAGCTTTGATTTCCAGTAAACTATTTAGAAAGATATCTAAACAAATTATATTGTAACTTCTTTAGAAGTACTGAACAAAATCATCATTTCCACTTTACATCCCTTTACATTAATGTCTCTCTTTTTTTTTTTAGGTGAAAGAACTATTTTCCTTATACAAAGGCATTCCCGTATATGTCAGTTTTATAAAGGTGAGCATGCAGCTGATTCTTTGTTCTGTTGTCTTGTTCTAGTGTGTGATATTTTTTCAATAGTTATTGTCATCTGCGGTGTTCTTTTGTGTGTATATTGTTATATTTACTTATATGTGATCAACTGGTGTCTCAATTTATCAGTGATCTAGCACTCCATATGTATCACAAGTAATTCCTAAATATTGCTGCATGAATTGCAGGAAACTAAATAGGGAGTTTCATTATTTTCATCTTTTAACCGGAATATAGAACTGTGTACAGTCTCATGCCAGTCAAAAGTATGTTGAAAGCCTCTTTGTGTTGCCTGTAGGCCACAGACTCCTATAGCCATGTCCATCGACATGTGCTAAAACTGCTGAAAAAAGCAGACATCAAACCTCCAACACCACGGCACCGCAGCAAAGAGGCAAAGCGGCAGGCCAACCGTGACAGTCAGAGTGCCATCAGTCGCAAGCCTGCCCATGCCATTCTGCCAGAAGAGGATCAGGACGAAATTCCAGTTCATGGCCCAGACGGCAAGTAGGTAGCATTGAGGTTTTCCTGAGCCACATTTGTATTATTATTATTATTACAGTTAGCTTTATTTATGAATACAAAATCTTGATCTGTAGTGTATCTTGGGTAAATTAAATGTAAAGAGGAAAGAAAACAGGTGACTGCAGCTTGGGGTCATAAAGGTCCAACAAAAAGAACTGAGCTAAGCGGAAATTAGACAAACAACAAGTCGACGTTTTGGCCCATAGCCTCTTCTTCAGGACACCACAAACAGACAAAAGATAACATCTGTGGCGTCCTGAAAAAGAGGCTATGGGCTGAAACGTCGACTTGTTGTCTAATTCGCGCTTGGCTCGGTTCTTTTTGTTGTACCTAAATTAAACGTAGCAAAAACCATTCTTAACTGTATCATGGCAGTAACATTTACAGCATCTTTTGTTATCAGCTGTTGGGGAATCTTTGCAATAAACCGTATAGTTAGTTTCAGACAGGTCTTCCTCCACCCATCCTCCCCACCCCTTTTTGTATATACAACAGATCTTATGAGCCATTTTTCCAGTGACTGATGGTATGTACTTCTTGCAAATATAACAGTGTTTTCACTTTGCTGAAACTTCCTAATTTCCAAGTTTTAGGTCTTAAAATGGATTGGCTACATTGTGCCTGTTAGGAATCTTGCAATCTTTTATCAAGATGAAGGGTAAAAGAAGCTAGTAGGGCTGTATAAATTGGACATGGATCTGAAGTGTGGACATGCTGTAGTAACAGCAAAAACATTTCCATGAAAAGATTGCTTGATTCTATTTTACAGAGCTGCCTATGAAGTCATCTACAGAGGAATGTATCCACTGAAAGGGGTACGCTTTAGCAATAGAAATCTTATCCTTTTGTGATGAGAATATCTTGCTGGTCATCATCTGGCATTTATGTTGCTGATGTGCTGAGCATGATTCACAATCATGTTGTTTGATGTGAAAAAAGATTAGTTCCAATCTCAGTCACCATAAACGTCTGTAATTAAAAGATTAATGTGAATGTTTTGCTCATATCTGTGTATTATAGTCTGCATACATTTTGTAAGAACCTCAGTGATGACTGCATGTCAAGAGAAGTATATGCACATGTACATGAAATTTGGAAAATGTCTTAGAGGGGATTTTCATTTATTTAGGCTTGCTTGGTGCTGCCTTGTGATCATTTTGTTTTGTTCATAATGTTGCTTTTCCAGGATGGTCGAGTCGACAGAATTCATGATGCTGTTGGTGCCATAGTCAATAATCCAGAAAAGAACGAAGAGGTAATCTGTCACTGGGAGAAGTGCAAGTATTTAAAATTCACGTAATGAGTTTGTCCCACACCCCATACTTTATACCTCACCTGTGGAAGAAAAATATTAAAAAAAGATTTAGCAGATTATTTTATATTTAAATTTGTTGTGCATCATTTATAACATCTTTTCAAAAATCATTTCGGTTTTGCAGTTTGTTACTATAGCAACAACAGAGACAAGCGTTGTTGTCACCAACAAGTCAACAGGAAAGGTAAAACTGTCTCTTAGTCATATTCTTTTGTCCCGAGTTGATTTGCTTTTCAGTACAATGTAAAGAGTGCTGTGTAAGAAAATCAACAATATTTATCAATTTATATGGAAGTTGTCATCAATTAATAGATTATTTTATTACACATCTTTACAGAATTAATCCTTAACCCTGCAAACCCCTTAAAAATAAGCTGATCCATTCCTTCTTTTGCTGATTTGCTATTGTGAATCTAATGGGACTCTAAACCAGCAAAATAGAAACACTGAATCTGTTCTACAATCCTGTGGCCATATCCATACCATTAACACCACCGTCCCCCCACCCTCTAGTACTCACTTCACCTTATAGGCGTGTATGTGCAGCAAACTTTATGAGACATTATTTTAAAGGGTGATTCTAACTGTGTAGGTAATGATGGAACATTCCTACACTGAAGTGTCGGCGTGTGGGCGACGCACAGATCATATGACTTATTTTGCCTACATTGCTGGGTGAGCAGTTACCTAAATGTTGTCTGGCTCTGTTCAGATTTATGTGCGCCAGAGCAGTGTTACCTGGTCACCACTTGTTTTTTGTGCATCTCCTCTATATTATTTTTATCAACCAATTATCCACAAAATCTTCAGACCAGGCTTGACCTGAACTTTAATGTCTTTGATATGCATTTTGTATGTGAAGCGGAGTATAGTGCAACGGTTAATATTCCGTGATGAAAATCTATGTCGTTACAGTACATCATTGAAGATATATATTGCTGCATTGTTCTTTTGTGATATTATTTGCTGTCTACAAGCATCTGAAGTTCTTTAAGTGCAGCTATTCCCAATTAAATTTCATTGTAGGACACTAATTATTTTTTGTTTCAGGGATACCACTTGTAATCTTGCCAAGAACTTTTTGTGCCATGTGTTTGAAAGCGAAGATGCTGATGAGGTAGGTCTATACAATATATTACCAATGCAGACCTCACCAGTTTGTAAACCATCAGCCAACATCACCTTGCATACTGGAATGTGATTCTTCAGTTTAAGTCTTGATTATTTTATACTTCCAAGATTTCTCTGATGTTTTTAAATAACTTATTAGCAGGATTTTTGTACAAGGAAACCTGCCTTTTGTCAGTGTCTTTGACTTTTTTAAATTCATCAATTTATCGCAAGTTCTGTGACTGCCTCAGTGGACCAAAGGTTAAGGCTTCTACTTCTGAGGCAGGAGGTCCATGGTTTGTACCCTGGCTAAGTCATACCAAAGACTTAAAAACGTGCAGTCTAGTAGCTGCCCTGCCAGACGCCTGGCACTATAGAGAACAGTACTAGGACTGGTTGGCCCGGTGTCAGTATAATGTGACTGGGTGGTTCTGAAGCCTGTGTTGCAACAGCAGTCCCAGATGTTATGCGCACCTCCTTTTTAACAGCAAAACCATACATTTGTACATAAAATTGAGATTGTATTCATTATTTTTCTTTCAGGCAAAGATTATTCTCTGCAGCATTGGTGAGGTTTTTTTTTAAATATATGGAAAAATATATGCCGACAGGCAAATGTGAGGAATTAAAAAATTTCTGTAGGTCTTTGAGTGAATCCTTTCATAATAAGCACATATGGGTAGCCATCTTAGTTCTGAATTTACTTAACCTCGGTGTCTCTGAATAATTTTCAGATTATGGGATCTGTGTTCTTGTAACTTAAAAAAAAATGTATATATACACAATACTATTCTTCAGCTTCAAAGCAGACATACCTGATTTTTTTTTTTTTTGTCTTGCAGCTCAAGGATTCGAAAGGACTCAGTGGTTTCTGTGAAGATTCTTAGGGTTTGAGTAGCACGCGTGAGGTTGGAAAACAGGAGAGATATAGGGTGAGTGAATGAGAGAGTGTGTGTGTGTGTGCACCCGCACATGTATGTTTGTGCGAAAGCGCATGCTTGCATTCCATGTCTGTGTGTGAACGCATATCTGTGTGAGTGAAAGCATTTGTATGTCTGTGAGAGAAAAAGACAATGTACTGCAACGGAGTCTGTGTTACAGCCTTCAGTAGGCAAAGCAGATGTTGCCACTGAAGGAGATTTCTTTTAAATTCCTGTAATGAGAAAATTTAAACAGCCTTTTTGGTATATTTGGCGCTGTGCTTTCATAAAAAGTTAAAGTGCATAGATTTTCACTTAATTTTTAAATAAGCTTACTGTCCAACTGAATCTCATAAACAGATGACCTTTATTATTATTTCTTATTGTTATCCTATATTTTCTGTCTTGACTTCAAATGCTAATATAGATATTTATTTCCTGGGAGTTGTTTTGGATAGTTTGGTGCTACAAAAATGTTGAATATTATTGTTTTCGTTATGGATTTCTCTTGTAATCTGCATGGGGAGAAGTCCCTTGAATTTTGTGGGCGAGTGTTTGGTAGGACACGCTGATGCCAAGTTACCCTTGTTGATACTATCGACTGCTGGTAAGATATGCAGCTGTAGACATAAATGTTTCTGCCACAAGTGATCTGCACCCTTGCCAGTCTGTTGCTGGTGGGAAGTACTATGAAAGATGGCAAGTTTAGATTGAGAGCATATGAAGGTTGAATGTTATTAACCTTGCACCACTTTGAGAGTGTACTGGGCTACGCAGTGGCTGTATGTGGAAACCACACCACTTCATCTGGCTGTGTCCTTGGGCTAGATTATATACATCAGTGATGGAGTTTGAATTCCACCTATTTGGGTAGAACCCATGCTCCATTTTTACCAACAATCCTAAGAAATCTATCAACTTCATTGATAAAATTGTGCAGCAGGTTGCATGGAGCCATGATATCTTATAGGCATCGGTTGAAGGCATTGAATATGGGTCAGAGTTCCACAGATTAATAGACTACATTAGTGGAAACAGTGAATTTGTTTTTTTTTGTACACACATGCATGGACATTTGTTTGCATAAATATGCATGTCTGTGTATCCTTACCTTTGGTTGTGTAAGGGTTCAGGATTAGTTAACTTGCAATCTGAATGCATGGGAGAAAATCTTGAAATGCCCAGATTGTAAGAATTTATGAAGTTGGCATGTGGCAGGTGGTGTACATGTATTTTTCTAATATTGAGAAAGTTGTAAATTTCTTTATAAATTGTTATTATGTGCAATATTTAGACATTTTTTAATACATCTGGGCACTTTATTTCAGCATTCTTTGTGTTTCCAGTGTCTTTGTAAAACTTGCACCATTTAAATTCTGATAGACTGGAGAGCATGAGCAAATTGTTCAGGTAGGTGACAGAACATTGCCTTGACCAGTTGGCAGATGTTCTGTTGGTCATCAATGGCTACCAGAGCTTATTAAATGTCCTTGTCTGTGTCCACTGTACCATAGGAAATGTTCTTATATTGCCCTTGTACTCGGTCTTACACTGGCGTGTTACTGGCTGAGTGTTATGGTTACTTAAATTCTTCCTAGCACATTTCTGTTGTTTTTTTTTTTAATTTCCATTCTAAGAACAACTTATTGCTATGCTTTGCTCAGTGGCCATATTGTATATGACATTTATCTTGCGGTCTTGCTGCCTAAGAGATTGTGGCTGTATCTGGAATGATTTTTAAACTAAATTCATTTGTGTGTGACTGTTATTTTATATACATATATCATGTTCTTTGAACACAGCAGTGCTAACATCAAGAATTTGCTGCTCAGTTGACTATAGGAATGTAAACTGAAGTTGAGATCTATCGACAGCATAGTGGACTTGTAAGTATATGGTTTGTGCATTGATAATCTCAGAATGACTGGCCAAGTTGTTAGTTTCAGCTTTGGTCTCGGATTAACAACTTTAAGCCCAGTAGCCCAGAAATGCTAGACTTTTTTAGCGTTCAAGCTTGTTGGTAGAATAGATCTAGCCTTGACTTTCATATATGGTGGGTTTTTCCTTTTTTTTAAAAAAAATGTGGTGCACAGAACTGACTTAATTGTATGATCTTTTGAAAAGAATCTAAGCATCTTAAAATGCAATGTTTTTATTCTCATGTTGTTTAACATTACCATATTGTGGTGTGGTTTTGTCAGAGAAGACTATTCAGTTCTTTAGAGGGCGAACGTTTTTAAGAGTGATCAGTGTTCTGGTTTTATGAATTTGTTGACACAATGTTCTGTTTATGTGGCACTTCAAGTTGTTACACCATTGTTTTCTTGTTTTTGTAAGCATAAGCATATAGCAACCAGGATAGAGAACTGACTTGATACGTGTAAATTCACTTTCCAGTCCTACATCCTTTGTAGAATTTCGTGTTCATCCGACACTTTTTCTTCTGCCTTATTCCTGTATGCAGGCCCTAGTAAAGACCTACCTGCTAGTGCTGGCTTGTACATACACAAGGCAGTTATGATAACGCAGCTATGTAAATGTCTTTGTCATGTCTAAGGGCTGTGGGTAGGGGTAGGCAACATAGTGGGAGATCTAGACTGTCTTACTTGTCCCTTTTCCCTGCCCCACCACCAAAATCTACTTATGACTTGCTATGCCTACCCACCCACCCCAAACTTTGAGCTGTGGTGCATGTTGCTATGAGCTTCTAGCGATTCTAGAAATACTTATTTCTGTTCAACAACGTGTAAAAACCACTTTCCGGGATCACTAATGTTGTTAATGCAGTGGATCTGTTCCCTTTATTTAAATCCATTGCTTTTGCATTTTAAGAAAGTTTCAGGAGCTTTCCAAGTGAGGTCAATAAAGTCTTCATTTATTCCAAATTTCTCATAACCCCGAATTTTTGTTTCAGAATGATCTCTTCATTTCTGAATCTCAGACTGTTTATTACGTTTCGTCAATAAATGGTTGATGCAGATGGTTCTGACCATTATGTCCTGCAGTCGGTATTGCTGTTTTTGAGATCTGTTTACTGTCAGAAGTATGCTTTGAAGGGTACTTTTAATTTTTGTTACTGGACGATCTGTATTAACAGCTTACAAAAATATGTGTGCACAACCACAAATGTTAAATAGTTGATGAACATCATCTATGGACCAAAGTGGTGAGAAACATTCCTGCACTCTTTTATTTACCAAATACTTGTTGAAGCAGAACTGCAAGGTGTTGTTGCAATTTGGACTTGTCATATGTTGCATTTTGTGTGCATATGTATGCAGGCTGCATGGTCTACAATACGTGTTGTTACTGTCAGGTGGACATCATGGCAATAAATGTGGATTGAAACTCGTCTTGAAAAGTGTCCGTTATGCCACGGAAAAAGCTTCACTTTAATTATAAAATCAATGGAAAACTTAGGTCTTCAGGGATAGCTGCTTATGGGTGCATAACAGAAGTGTTCCGACAATTCTGTGACATTGGAATCTTGTCAACAGCAAATCCCTCCCATTTAGAAAATGTATCTCACCAGCCTCTCTCCCCCTCACTGTTAGAGAAAGTACTCTGCATCCATGTGGTCTTGGCGGTATGATGACCGAGGTTTAGAGCTGTAGGAGTCGGCGGCGGGTAGTCTAATCATAATCACCAATATTCAAACAATGTAACTCGGTGCTGCAGGTGCTCAGAGAGGAATCTACTAGTACTAGACGAATCCCCTAAAGGAGGAGGGTAATAAAGATGATCCAACGCACGCGTTCTGCACCAAACCTTCCAACTGCATGTCCCTTTTTTAAAAAAAAGTTAATACGGTTAGATCAGAAACTTCGACAGTTGCGAGAAAATAGATAAGCTGCCAGTACTTCTCGTTGGAGTTATCAAGGATTAAACAGTTAAAACGGAAAGGCACGGCAAGCAGACTGGACGTTTGGGAGCGAGTCGGAAGGCTGCTCTGGTGTGACATCCCTTGCACGGGCGGCCCGAACATCCACGGAAGCTGGGGAGAACACGTTCACCTTCAGGAATATAGGAAGGATAAACGGTGTCTTTATGCATAGCTCGTCGATTTTAAGCGATGCGAGAAGTACCAACCAGGATGAAAGCAATTTAGTCTGAAGCTCCAGTTCATAGGCGTTGGTATACGTGGGGAAGGTCATTACATACGAGTGTTCGACTGCCTTAAGGGGTCGATCGACGTTTCATTTTCAAAGAAATATTTCACCACAGGCCCGTCCGGTCGAAGGTTCGACCGCCTCAGTGGTGTATGGTTATATAAGGCGTTCGCTTCCGAGGCGGGAGGTCAGTGACAACCCTGCCACCCCGCAAAGTCATACCAAAGACTTAAAACTTAGCGATCAGATAGCAGCTGCCCTGCCAGACGCCTGGCATTATAGGGAACAGTACTAGGACTGGTTAGGCTGGAGTCAGTATAACGACAGCAGTCCACAGTGTGGCAGCCGGTAAACTTGTCTGAGCAACGCCCTCCCTCTTTGCGGCGGGACGTTAACCATCAACCAACCAACCGGTCGAAGGTTATAAAGGCGCTGGCAGTCGGCGAAAAAAGGTGATGACAAGATTGTCGCCTGCCAGTGGTCACAAAGACGGCCTTCGTTATCTCACAGGCGAGCCAGACATTTGAAGATAACAGCTAGTCGTAGATAGGATTATAGGAGCCCGACCTCACGCCACTCTGAAAAAGTGCAAGGGGACGAAACTCGAGCAGTTCCAAGTACAATGGAGTAAAATAATGTCGGAAAGAAAGGTTACATAGTAGATATATACTGAAAGCGTGCGACTGCGTTAACGTCTAAGGTTTAGAACTAGTCTGGTGAGTTGTTCTCAGAGAGGGAAGAATGTTACACCTAGGTGGCGCGAGATTTAGAGCCGTTGTTGCGTATACAACTAGGGACGAGAGGGTTGTTGTGCGGTCGACCAGTCGACCGAGGCTAGGGCTATTTCTGACTTAAATGTATGTCCAGTGGACAGCGAACTGTAAAAGCTGTTCTTGCGTGTTCAGCAAGTCTTCCCCTTGCAATATAAAACAATTATAGGTGGACGCAATGAATCCCATACCTGTCAAGTCTTGCGTTTTTCCGCAATGCTTACGGAATTTGGGTTTCAAGCCCAACTGCGCAGGCTGCGTTAGAAGTTCGCGCGGGGCCTGGCCCGACCATGACCGCACGGGGCCAGAGCATGGTATCTCGATCAGTATGCTGCCGCAAACACTGATCATGTCTAGACTAGATCAATTTTCGCGACATGGAGCACGAATTTATTGTTTTCATAATTCATACATTGTTTTCCTGTTTGTTGACAACGGATTGACAAACTCATAAGGATAACCTTAGGCCTGAAGTTCGCGGCCTCCTCAAGAGCGGGGCCTGGGGCCGTTGCCCCATTTGCCACCCTCAAACGCCGCTCCTGCCTTACGGTATAAACTGACAATCACACCTTTTCAGACTTGTCGACTGAGGTTTCTCTGATTCACATGGTCCATAATCGGGTGCCAAATATTGTACTGATAAGTACGATCACGGGCATCAGTGATTCATTGGTGACTCACTCTTTGGCTTTGTCTCTCTCTCTCTCTATGCGTGCGTGCGTGCTTGCAGGAATATATTTCGCTTTTTTAAAATGATGATTTTAATGTGTGTGTCTGTGTGTGGTGTGTGTGTAGGGAGGGGAGGGGAGAATAAAAAGTCCTAAGTCCCTTGCCGCCTGTAAGTCCTTTCCCATGACCAGTCCGGCCCGCGGTGTCATGCAAAGTTTGCAAATCGGACTGATCCCAGATAAGATTTTGAAGACTCACCCATAATAACCCATCACCAAATGAAACTCATGAGCAGTCTCAAAAGCAAAGTAGAAATGAGAATTAAAAATAAGGACTACAGATTTCGCAACAATTCAACTACCGAAATGTGCTTTTACTCCCCGGCCCTTTATCTTGCGAAGAACAAAAACCATTTCCCTAGAAACTGCGCCAAATCTCACAAATTTTTACAGTTTAGTATTCTCAACATTTTCTAGAAAATGCCACCACAAACCCCACCTCACATATATGATACGTCTCCGTGACAGAAACACAAACACAAGTTATGAGTATAGCGCTGTTTGGTGAACGTAACATTATACCTTACTTCCTTTGTCTTCTTCTAATTAATTTTTTTGTAAATCAGTAATTCTATGTTGTAGCAGTTCTGCCTAGCATGACGACATTACAGCAGATTTTCTATTTGAGTCATGCCCCCACCTGATCCACGACATTTCTTTGGGACATGCGAAGGCATGAAATCAAGGCATATCATCTGACCTTGTTTTGGATTGTGACCTTTCTATGTCACCAATCAGGTCAGGGACAATGAACTGCAAGTGACCGTGGCCCAGCGTTCGCGTTAACTCATAGCATGAGAGGGTGGGTTGATTCATTGGTAAACGTCCAGTCAGACAAGGTATGTTATTTAATAACACGGAATTAAAGGCTCCCGGATGTTTAGACAGATCATCGATTTATCCAGTATATGGATAGAATCTCAATGATGGGAAAAAAATATGTTCTCCCTGCCCTTCTTCTGTCAAGATCATGTTTGTCTTTCCGTTGAAATTATTTCTCATCCTTTTCATTTTTACGTGCATATACTATTACTATCACGGTTAAACCGAGAAACGCACCATTAGTCGCAGTCAGTATTGACTCATATAGATAATTATTAGTAAATTTCAAAGGATTTTCAACTTACAGATAAGAGATGGGAAAGCCGGTCAGTGGCAAGAACTCAAAAGTGCTATGGGAGGAAGGATAGGGTATATTACCTGCAAAAACAGGAATACCACTTATTTTGTGACGTAGAGGCCAGGGGGCGTTGTCTCTCTCGGCGGGTTTGAATGGTGGAGTCAAAGGGTGTGAACAGGTGGGCAGGTAGACACGACAAGCTTGCGTCGTCGTTCGATCAACTCTGGCATGTGATCAGAAGAGAATGAACTTTTATCGGTGACCCAGAACAACACAGATAACCGACAACCGGTCAACCGACGCTAGCGCGACCTGCACGAGGTACACGCTGAACCTAGCAAAAAAGAAACTCCAGTGAACTCATCGCCCGCTCTGCCCCCTGGTGATAAGTGACTGGTATATAAGAACTTGAATTTGTCTGACCACATCCAACGATCAGTGAACACTGCTCTTGGCGGGGCAAGTCGGCAAGGGACATGAAAACAACTCGCGCCATGGGTACTTTCTGCCTTTTTCTTGCATCTCTGTGCCTGTCGTGGGTTTCGGCAGTAAGGTACGATCCCACCTGGGACTCCCTGGACTCCAGGCCCCTGCCAGCATGGTATGATGACAGCAAAATTGGAATCTTCGTACACTGGGGTGTCTTCTCCGTACCTAGCTATATAGACGAGTGGTTCTGGTACAGGTGGCAAACCTCCAAGACCTCGCAAGCCGTCAACTTCATGAACAAAAACTACAAACCCGATTTCACCTATGCCGACTTCGCCAACCAATTCACAGCCGAATTCTACGACCCTAACCGATGGGTGGACATCATCAAGGCTTCAGGTGCAAAGTAAGATGGATGCTTAGAGAAGGTGCATAAATATCTCGAAAACATGCGTGTCATTTTTACATGAAACGGATCGATAACAGTTGTCGAGTAGAACAACGTGTAATACTTCGAGTTTAGTTGACTGTGTTTGTATAACTAGAGAGAGATACGGAGAGATGCAAATGTGCGCTAGCGCTACATTGTATTCGCGTTTAATTGAATCTAATGTCTGTCTACTGGCCTTTGCCCACAACTGTGTATAGCTACTTTTTCCTTCCTACTTTAGTGTCCTCCTGATCCTACAGGAATTCTGACTCGAGTGAGGACCGGGATGGGTGGTGGGTGGGTGGTGGAGTGGATATGTGAGACGGCAAGTGTTAACGAATAAAGTAAAGACTGAAACGTGTACAGCTGACATTCTGCAAGCAGCTCGTACATGTCTGTCTTGCTAGGAAATCGACCCCGTACATACAGAAACTCCGGGGATAGGTAGCATGGGAGTTCCTATTTGCTGTCCATAGGAAAAGTAAAATACACAGGGTAATGGGCCTTACGACCGTTCTTATATCGACGGAAGTGTAGATACGAACGTTCATGCAGCCCAGAGTAGGGCGATCTTGCATTAATGATTCGATAGAATCACCTGTTCATACGTAAAAGAGAACGTAAAATGTACATGTGAAATGGGCTTTTATAGCCGCTTACGAACGAAAGGCAGATACGCTTATGCAAGTCGTCATAACGGGGGATAAGCTCACGTAATGTGTCGATGTATAGACATAATGTGTACCATCGAGACTGTAACCTTATGTCCAATATCTGACTGCGGCGATTTGAATAGTGTCGGAGATGTTCACTGTCATAAATAAAATTTGAACTCAGGTTGTTCATTTGACCGTGTAGGTACGTCGTCTTGGTGACCAAGCACCACGAGGGATTCACCAACTGGCCCTCAAAATACTCGTGGAACTGGAATGCAATGGATGTTGGACCCAACAGGGATCTCGTTGGTAAGACTGTCTGCACACCAAGATCAAAATCGTATCTCACAAGAACGGGCCCCTGTTTAAAGTATATATTGCACTTACAGCCCCAAATGTCCGGGTTTGGTATTTGTTTCTGCAACTCGGCAAATTTTGTAAAATTAACTTAACATTCTGCTTCTAATTCTTCTTCTTTGTTCGCTTAAATCGTAAAGTAGTTGACGTGAAACGTTTTATTTTATCACACAATTTACTTCTACCACTGTTTCCTTTGTTCTCCAGGTGACTTTGCCAATGCCCTCCGATCCAACTCCGATATCCACTTTGGAGTGTACCATTCCATGTTTGAATGGTACAACCCCCTCTACCTGCAGGACGCGCAGAACGGCTACAAGACTCAGGACTTTGTTGCCGTGAGTTGATTTGGATCTAAAACTTTTAGATTTCATCTAAAAACGACCTTAAAGAATTGGTCCCAACCGCCGGCAAAAAAAAAAAAAAAAAACCCTGCTTCCTCGGAAGCCTCGGGTTTTTACTATAGTGGTTTAACAGAAGTGAAAGTTGGTTTGCCATTTTTGTTTATTCTGCAACTGCAAACATCCCCCTACTCCATAACCCAAACCTACCCTGCCCCTCCCATCCCTACATACCTACACAAACGGATCCAAAAGTAACCTCACGCACCCACGATCCGACAGCCAAACTGCAAGAACTTGGAACTGTTAATGAGAGCCGTCTCATACTTAAAGTATTGCGTCAGAGACGAGTTTCCCGGACTTAAAGGATCCTGACGCTAATGAGCTATGTCGCACTTCCTGTGGCTGGCCTACCTGATATCAAATGCTTTTCAAATGTATAGGCCCAAACCTTTGTCAAATCTTTCTCTGGCGCCATCTAATGTCGACATACACAGAAAGAGGTCACGTTGTACGTTGATACTTTAAGTCGTGAAGGTCACAGCCAGTGCAGTGAGACAGTGGAGATTTTTCACATGCAAACATCGTTTTCGACCTCCTCCCCCCCTCCCTGCCTGATCAGTACCGAGCATAAACGAGAACGCTTATGATTGAAAACTAAGAGACGAGCAAGTTTTTGCTCGGCATTTAGTAATTAGTTTCTGAACATAGACTAAGACCAATCATTTAAAAATAATCCACGTGGGAGTCTTTTTAACCGACGACCCTGTTGCCTGCAGACCAAGACGATGCCTGAGCTGTACGAACTGGTGAACACATACAAGCCAGACGTCGTGTGGTCTGACGGTGACTGGGACGCTGAAGATACCTATTGGAATTCCACCCAGTTTCTGGCTTGGCTGTACAACGACAGGTGTGGTATTTCAGTATATATATATATACAAACGATTTTATTTGTGACCTAATGTACACAACGGGTTTGTTAGGAAACAGGTTTTAGCCACATCTGTTTTTAGCTAGTCTCCCTTAGGAAAAAACGTTTGTAGCTTTTACAGCTCAATCAAATTAAAAACTTCCCTTTAATTTCTCTTGAGTTAATAATATCAAAAACAATAAATGGCAAAGTAAAAGATAAGGCGGGGTTTTTTTTTAGTCCAGTGAAAGACACAGTCGTGGTTAACGATCGATGGGGTAAAAACATCAGCTGTCATCATGGTGGGTTCTGGAACTGCCAAGATAGATTTGTCCCAGGTAAGCCACCTCATTTTCTTTTAGTTAACGACCCTCTCCCAGTCAAATGATTTCCCCAAACATGTTCATGTCTGTAACGTTGAAAATACATGTTGCACGATTTTATTTTTGCCGACGAGTTTATTATAAATATTTATTTTGAAAAGACTGCTGGTTTCGATTTGTAATATTTTGGGTGAAATAAACCAACTAGTTTTCTTTTAATATATTAAAACTAGGGAACCACCTACCAGAAAAAAATCATTTTAATTTGAAGAGCACTTGCAGATTTCTCTAGCACTGCAGTATGCCTCTTTATTTTTGGAGTATGGGGGTTGGGGTGAACTGGTATTCGGGATACACAGAAATTTTATCTTGACCTGTTTCAGGCCAACTCCTCAGCCATAAATGGGAAAACACCATGACCTTGGACAAGACTTCGTGGGGTTTCCGACGCGACGCTCAGCTGTCTGACTTCTACAACATGGATGACTTCATTGCTCTTCTTGTCCAGACCATCAGGTGAAGACGAACAGCTTCCTTCAGGGACCCTTTATTTTGACGACAGTAGGCAACCGTCAGAGGGCTTTATTTAGCGATAAAAAGCCTGGGAGTCGTTATTGAGGCCAGCTGTATTGTGATCCTCTTAAACGTCATCGCATCACTAAACATAGACTTGCTGTTGCTCGACTCGCATTTCGATCTTCCATCATAATTCTACAGGAGTAATATGATCGAGCCTGTAAGGTTTGGTGATTACAAAATATACACTGGCCGCATTTCAATAGATGTTTGGATGAATAATCATCTACAGAAGCATGTGAAACTCGTTTTCCGTTGAACGGAATGTTTTTAAAAACTGCCTTCACCTTTGCAGTCTCGGCGGTAACATGCTGGTGAATGTGGGCCCTACTCACTACGGCGTGATCTCGCCTATCTACGAGGAGCGACTAGTTCAGATGGGACAGTGGCTCGGCGTCAATGGAGACGCCATCTACGGCACGCAGCCCTGGAAATACCAGAAGGACTCCAGCAACCCTGACGTGTGGTAGGTCCTTTCACACACCGAAATGCCCTTTACTTTGTGATTTAGTCCTAACTCCGTAGTCTTACCATGCAGAGCGATGTCTGATCCGACAATCTTAAACCATGGGGCATCTCCTTACCTATTCCGACCCACTGCATTGTTGGGACGTGCCTGTTTCGAATTGTCCCCACTTCTGTTGTCCATTTGCTGCCAGTGGTGTGCGTTTTATCTCGACCTGCTATGAAACCTTTTTCTCCCTCCTCCTTAAAGCCTACGTACTGAATTTCTACTGACGCTGTGTGGTTGTCGTTTTGCAGGTATACCTCAAAGAAAGTCAACAACAGCACTGTGGTGTACGCCATCGTGTTGAAGTGGCCCACAGGCTCCACTCTGCAGCTGGGAGCACCAAGTGTCTCCTCCCAGACAAAGATCACGCTCTTGGGCTACAGTGGCCCGACCTTCAACTTCACCAGTCAGGGTTCCCAGGGCGTGACCATCAGTATCCCACCAATCCCCTTCAATATGATCCCCTGCCAGTGGGGATGGTCTTTCAAGATGGAGAATCTGATTCAGTATCAGTATTAACTGAAAACTAAATTATAATGTAAAAACTGAAGGACGCGCACAAATTTGCTCAACATGGACTACATGTATATGTATGTAGATTTAAAATCTCGGTTTTCCTCTTCATTTTGTATTAAATGTTTCTCAGAAATAAGTTGTGGATAATTTTTTTGTGATCCGAAGATGGTCGTCGTAATAGACATAGTTTAGACAGATTATCTAGCGATTCACAATGCTGCAGGTTACAGCGAGAACAATTTGAGTATGACTGGGCGAGATCGATTGATATGTATCACAGCTGCCATTTTCCTTGTTGAAAAGGAAAGCCAACATTCCAAAAACAAATGACCAGTGTCGTTCAGTGCCGTTCAATCTTCTGCTCACATTGTCGCAAACACTAGAAATTTTAATTTGTGGCCAATCGTAATGACGGGTGTCGTCCAGAAGGCCGTGTCTTGGATCGTATCATGTTCACTGACTCATCGGTGCAATGAGTCGCTACTCGCCATATGTCGCCAGGTAATCACACTACCTCGGATACACGGCATTAATTTACTGTAGTTGTGACTTGATAATTAAACTTCTAATTTCCTTCAACAATACTTTTACCATGGCCTTCCTGAATTGACAAGGCATGCATATTCGTCAATCTGTTTGTCTTTAACCTAAACACAACTGACATAGCAATAACGTATGAGGCTGATGAGGGTATTAACCCACCCCCCCAAAAAAAGTATGCATATGTATATACATACATACATACAGCACCAAATCAGTGGTGTCTTCGAATAGGTGATTCTGTGCAGTAACTTCCAAATCTATAGAACTACTAATTTGTGCAAATAGCCTTGGCTGACCATTGACTTGCGTGACATTTCTTTCTTAGACAAAAGGTATGAAAAAAACTTTCCTGCAAACATTAATTGACGGAGAATGTCGAGCAAAGTAGGAAAATTAAACCCTTAAATGAAGTCCTATCAAAATACACACACTAAAGTGACACCGAGACATTGGTTGGTTTAAAAGAAAGGGAGAGAAAGTCGTTCCTTTCATTTCTTGTTTCGGTGATTCTTACAGGTACAATAGTGGACGCCCAGGATTTCTTTTATCTCCTTACTTTCCCCACATAAATATGTTTATTTTGGGATATTTTAAATTCTACATGCCTTTCTCAGGTTAAGAATAAATCTTGGCTTGCCTTGGTTTTAAAATGTGGAAAACAATTCCTTTTGTCTCCCCCCACCACCACCACCTCTCCCACACACACTCTCTCTCATTTGCATGTACAAGCACGTGTGCAACATTAAAGGTGCACAGTTGACCAAGTTTTTGCATTAAAAAAGCCTGCTTGCCGGTATGGCTGGTACATCGGTATATGTAAGTACAATATACCTGTTCGTGTGTGAGTGTGCGCGTTCGTGCGCGTCGAGTGCGCGTGCTGCGTGCTTGCGTGCGTGTGCGTGTGCATTTCATGCATTTATGGTTTATGGCCTTCTGCTTAAACGTTAGGAGTAAAACCTTATTGGAAAAGGACATAGCTTGACATATGTAATCCACTTAGTCTTCGAAATTGTATCGACTGTGCTCGTTGATGTAAGTACACCTGGGCACATAATCTTAAAGTCTCGGATTTTGTCTTCAGAGGCACATCCTTAATACTCCCTTAGCACGTGGAATAGATTTTAAGAACTAAAAAATAAAAATCAGACAATTGATTTAGTTTTACAACCATTTCGACACTTTCATAACAAACGGATGGGGCGGGGGAGCAAAGGAGGAGAGAGCTGAGCTTGGAATAGAAAGTCCTAAGTCCCTTGCCGCCTGTAAGTCCTTTCCCATAGCCAGTCCGGGCCGCGGTGTCATGCAAACTGGGCTCACACACACATGAAAGTTTGCAAATCGGAATGATCCCAGATAAGATTTTGAAGGCTCAGACGTAATAACCCATCACCAAATGAAACTCATGAGTAATCTCAAAAGCAAAAAGCAAAAATGACAATTAAAAATAAGAACTACAGATTTCGCAACAAGTCAACTGCCGAAATGTGCCTTTTCTGTCCAACCCTTTATCTTGCGAAGAACAAAAATCATATCCATAGAAACTGTGCCAAATCTCACAGATTTTTACAGTTTAGTATCCTGAACATTTTCTAGAAAATGCCACCACAACATCCACCCCACATATATGATACGTCTCCGTGACAGAAACACAAACACAAGTTATGAGTATAGCGCTGTTTGGTGAATGTAACATTATACCTAACTTCCTTTGTCTCCTTCTAATTCATACAAATATTAATTCTATGTTGTAGCAGTTCTGCCTGGCCTGACGACATTACAGCAGATTTTCTATTTGAGTCATGCCCCCAACTGATCCACGACACCGAGAAATGTTTACTCCAATTCTTTGGGACATGAAGGCTTGTAATCAGGGCACATCGTCTGACCTTGGTTTGGATTATGACCTTTCTATGTCACCAGTCAGGTCAGGGACAAGGAACCGCAAGTGACCGTGGCCTAACGTTCGTGTTAACTGACAGCATGAGAGGGTGGGTTGATTTATTGGTAAACGTCCAGTCACAGACAAGGTACGTTATTTAATAACACGGAATTAAAGGCTTCCAGATGTTTAGACAGAGCATCAGTTTATCCAGAAAATGGATATAATCTCACTGATGGAAAAAATCTGTTCTCTAACCCTTCTTCTTTCAAGATCACGTTTGTCTTTTAGCTGAAATTATTTCTCATCCTTTTCATTCTTAAGTGCATGTACTAAACGAGAAACGCACCATTAGTCGCAGTCAGTATTGCCTCATATAGACAATTATCAGTAAATTCAAGAGGATTTTCGACTTACAGATAAGAGATGGGAAAGCCGGTCACTGCACGGGAAGAACTCGGGAAGTGTTTGGGGGGGCGGGGGGAGGAGGATGGGGTATATTACCTGCAAAAACAGTAATCGAAAGGTCCCGATTGCCGTCATCACTCACTGCGTAGTGGGTGGCAGAGGGCAAAAGCAAGGCTCTGCCTACAGGCATTGTGAGCGTAACATCGGCCTTGGGCGTCTGAAAACGCTAGGGATTTTTTCGTTGCAAATATAAACAAAAAATGGTGGCAGCTTGCTGTGTTAAGGGTTGTACCACCAGACTGCGCAAAGATAGTGCAATTTCTCTCCACCAGATTCCTAAAATTATTGAAACAAAGGATAAAGAGGTGAGGAGACGAACAGAACGATTCAGACAAGAATGGCTGCGGAAGATAAACAGAAAGACCATTACAAACAAAACAGCAAGGCCATGGACACGTCTCTGCTCGAAACGTTTCACTACCTGTGAGTTTACATTGGTGAGTTTATATTTTTTGACTATATTGCTTTATTACCAAATATTTTGGAGAATAGCGTCTACTGAGGCAAGTGCTTTTGTGACTATGCTGTTGTCTTGTAGTTGTAGTGTCACGGAAGTGAGTAGGCTAGTTGACTTGCCCTGAACGATGACGGAACGCTAAAATTAGAACGCTGTGGGGCATGAGCGTTGGTCAACCCTCGTGAGTGGAGGAGACAAGCTCAGTTTTGAAAGGATTAGAAGACTGACGACGGTCAGAGAAGAGTGCAGACGTTCATTAATGAAGGACAGTTGATACAGCGAGTGAAAGACGACGCTATCAAATCCTGTGCCTAGACACCGTGGAACCCTTCATCTGCACTGGAAGGCTGAAGACCGATCGAGCTGGTTTTTGTTTTCTGTGTGTCGAGGTGAACAGCATTAAGGGGAAGACCCTACAGGCTTTGTGCCCGTAAAGTTATATATTTCTATATTTCGTAGATATTTCTGTGTGTGTGTCGATGCGGACGACCTCGCTGTAATACAGCGTAAATATTACCACGGAGAACCTACGTTAGGTCAGTAGGACTGCGGGAAATTATGAGAGTAGCAAAGAGAAATGTTGCGTTTTGTTCTGAATGTTGAAATCCTGTTTCAAGCAGACGATGAAAAGATTAAGTATTACACAGTTCTGCCAAATTTTCTGATGCTGATGGCGTTATATAATTACTTAGAGCCACATATCTCTACTGGACCAAGAAGTGTGAAAACTAAATTTCGAGAGTTGCTCTTGATCCTTTACATGTTACGTCTCAGTCTGCTACTGCAAGTTATTGCAGATCTGTTTGCTGTTGCTAAGTCTGCAGCATCTAGTATTTGCTTAAAACTGATTGATGCTATGGTTGTGCGTATGCCACCATTAGTTCACTGGCCTGACAAAGGGATGGGGTGGTAAAACTAGTGACAAATACATTACAGAAAATTCTACATTTTTGAATAATCTCTTGCCAGGAGATCTTGTACTGGCAGACCGTGACCTTAATATTCAGGAAAGTGTTGGCCTAATGTGTGCAGAAGTGAAGATCCAAGCCTTCACTAAAGAAAGAAAGCAATTGTCGGCCTATGAAGCAACGTAGAAGCAACAAGAAAGATTGCTCATTTAAGAATTCATGTTGAAAGAGTAATAAGCAATTATTCAGAAATACACCATTCTTAATTCCACAGTGCAAATACCCTTGTTGTTTGTGGCAGAAAATGAAACGCACACCACCTTAGACAAAATTCTCTCAATTTGTTGTGCACTTACAAACATGTAAGTTACAAACACCTGTTCTTCCATTTGACTGATGATGAACTGTTTGTCAGGAACTGCATGGAATCCGACAGGCATAGTTGTCCTGTTTTCATGGATTTCCTGAGAGCTTGGATGTTCCTCATTACACTGCATCACATTTGAACCCTTGTGCATCCATGTGCATATGCATGCATGCTATCACAAACACTTTCCTTCATTTATTCCACATAATAAAAATATACAAAACTATCAAATGTTCATAAACTAGACTATCATGAAGCCGAGAGTTAGAATGCTCTTATCGCTAGACAATCACGAGGTCGTAAACATAGGACGCGCGCGCCAGGCTACTGCCGGTACTTTTGTTGTTGTGAGAAAATAAACTATTGTGTAAGTCGAACCATTTGCATGTCTTCACGAGTAGCGGATGCATGGATGCGGACGTGAGTGCACACTGCCCTTGACGAAGACATTTGGCTTCTGGGCAGCCACGCCCATGGCAGCTGCAGACGGTTATTCCATCAGGTGTTGCAGCAAGAAAAGGGGCCAAGGGACTGATGAAAACACCGCAGCGTTTCAGTCTGAAATCTTCATGCTCCTTTTCCTCAAAGTCAGCATAGCACTTGAGAGCATCTGGCTCATGGTCGAGACCCCACTGCATGGTTACTGTTGGCGATAAAAGAAATCCTGGGCGTCCACTATTGTACCTGTAAGAATCACCGAAACAAGAAATAAAAGGAACGACTTTCTCTCCCTTTCTTTTAAACCAACCAATGTCACTTTAGTGTGTGTATTTTGATAGGACTTCATTTAAGGGTTTAATTTTCCTACTTTGCTTGACATTCTCCGTCAATTAATGTTTGCAGGAAAGTTTTTTTCATACCTTTTGTCTAAGAAAGAAATGTCACGTAAGTCAATGGTCAGCCAAGGCTATTTGCACACATTAATTAGTAGTTCTATAGATTTGGTAGTTAATGATACTAAGACACTTGCTTTTTCAATCAGTAAATTAGTGGTAGGGTAGTGGGGAGAGTAGTGAGATCAATAATCGTAAAACTCTAAGCGAATCTTACCTCTCCCATGATAACGATGTTTTTGCTGTCTCTAGGCTTGTACGAACAAACGTTTGTCACCCAGACTGAAGAAGTCTGGTTATGTGCTCCCATCTGTTTCATAGTTTGAATGTTTCTCTGGTATCGAAACTCACGCCTTGTACCAAATACTCGCTTATATCGTCCACTTCGATTTTTGGTAGGCGTTGACAATCCTCTGACCATTTAAAATGTTCGTATGGATCCACACTGCCAATCAGGGTGATTTTTCTGCATACCTGCGTCTGCTTATGCTGTCTAGTAAATCGATGTACCTAACTTTGTTTTCGTAAGGCCCCTGTTCGGACATTACATCGCTATAACTTTAAGAGAAAGCCGCTCTCTGTCTATGGTCGTGTTTTGCCCTCAGCGACTGAAGTTGCGTACTACGCCACAAGACCAACAGTAGGCAATCGGGATCCCTGGACACCACTCACTTTTGTGACCTAGATGTCAGGAGGGCGCTGTCTCTCTCGGCGGGTTTGAATGGTGGGGTCAAGGGGTGTGAACAGGTGGGCAGGAAGATAGGACAAGCTTGGGTCGTCAGTCGATCAACTCTGGCATGTGATCAGAAGAGAATGAACTTTTATCGGTGACCCAGAACAACACAGATAACTGACAACCGGTCAACCGACGCTAGCGCGACCTGCACGAGGTACACGCTGAGCCTAGCAAAAAAGAAACTCCAGTGAACATATCGCCCGCTCTGCCCTCTGGTGATAAGTGACTGGTATATAAGAACTTGAATTTGTCTGACCACGTCCATCGATCAGTGAACACTACTCTTGGCGGGGCAAGTCGGCAAGGGACATGAAAACAACTCACGCTATGGGTACTTTCTGCCTTTTTCTTGCATCTCTGTGCCTGTCGTGGGTTTCGGCAGTAAGGTACGAGCCCACCTGGGACTCCCTGGACTCCAGGCCCCTGCCAGCCTGGTATGATGACAGCAAAATTGGAATCTTCGTACACTGGGGTGTCTTCTCCGTACCTAGCTATATAGACGAGTGGTTCTGGTACTGGTGGCAAACCTCCAAGGGCTCGCAAGCCGTCAACTTCATGAACAAAAACTACAAACCCGATTTCACCTATGCCGACTTCGCCACCCAGTTCACAGCCGAATTCTACGACCCTAACCGATGGGTGGAAATCTTCAAGGCTTCAGGTGCAAAGTAAGGGTAGTTCTTAGAAACGTATAGTTGCATGTGTGTCCGTTGACGCGCCTGTTAATTTACGCAATAACTGTTGCCAAGTAGAAGTTAATTGTTTATATAACTGGTATATGAGAATATACTGATGAACCCTTCCACAGCGTCCGCTGCATTTAACCGTGTGTACCGCATGACACTCTAGGTATGTTATAGGCAGGCGCCACGCCAACAGAAATGGTTGCTCTAATTCAGTTTGTATGTTCGTTTTACCGTGTAGGTATGTCGTGTTGGTGACTAAGCACCACGAGGGATTCACCAACTGGCCCTCAAAATACTCGTGGAACTGGAATGCAATGGACGTTGGACCCAACAGGGATCTCGTTGGTAAGACTGTCTGCACACCGACCAAAATCAAAATCGTATCTCACAAGAACGGCCAACTGTTTAGTTTTATTGCAGCTACAGCGATGCTCGTTTGGGGTTGAGGGGAGGTGGGCTTTTTGTTTCTTGCAACTCGGCAGGCTTTAATTATCTTGGATAGTTTATTTCTAATTCTAATTTGTTGGTTTTATTAATAAAGTTATCTACATAAGAAAGGTTTTGCGAGTCTCGCACAATTTATAGTATTTCTTTTGATCTCCAGGCGACCTTGCCAATGCCATCAGAGCTAACTCCGATATCCACTTCGGAGTGTACCACTCCCTTTTCGAGTGGTACAACCCCCTCTACCTGCAGGACGAGCAGAACGGCTACAAGACTCAGGACTTTGTTGCCGTGAGTTGATTTGGATGTCAAAGTTTTCATCCAATAGCTGCGTTAAAGACATTGTCCATCTTCCTGCAAAAGTGTTAAAACTAGATCTTCTGCAGCCTTAGATGTTCACTATATTGTGGTTTAGCAGAATTCGTTCGATTCTCGGTCATTTATGTCCACCGGGTTCAGTGGAACCGTGTGAGGTCAGCATTAGTACATTGTAACATGTACTGGAAATGTGGGAGCGGGAGGATGCGGGCATTTGCTAGAAATGTCAAGGTTATAATCGCAGAGCTGAAAGTGGATGGAATTTGCAGGACGTACAGTCTCGTGAGGATTTACAGGTGTAAACAACGAGTAAGATGGTGGTCGGGCAAGTCGATCAGTGTGTGGCTGTTGGGTGGGGAGAGTGGAAGAGGGAACTTGGAAAAGTTGGTGCCGACGGTATGGGAGCCGCGAATCGCAATGAACGAATCGTAAATCCTGGGACGTGCTACAGAAAGCTGCTGCAGCCCTTTCTCACGGACCCCTTGTACTCTTGCTCTAGAGGTACCTAGCTTCGAAGCACCATCTAAACAAATCGGTTTTTAGTTCATTCCAAGAATATAAGCTCGCCAAAACCTTATCGAATCATTACTTTTGGAAGCTCCACGCCATCTAATAGTGACACACGGAGGTCGAGTACGTGCTAACTTTCAGGTCGCGAAGGTTACAATCGATGCAGCGAGGCAGCTTGGTGTACCCGTTAAATAAGGCCTTTTGCAATTGCTTTCTGTCGCGTTTATGACCCAGTTCCTCCTCTCCCTCCTGAGGCCAACTGAGAAAACGATGACTAGAGGCTTAGAGAAGGAAATTTTTGGTGATTATGGTATCTCATACTAAAACCATTCATTGAAAATTTCTACATGGGATTCTTAAACCACGACGTTGTTGCCCGCAGACCAAGACAATGCCCGAGCTGTATGAGCTGGTGAACACATACAAGCCAGACGTCGTATGGTCTGACGGAGACTGGATGGTTGAAGATACCTACTGGAATGCTACCCAATTTTTGGCTTGGCTGTACAACGACAGGTGTGGTATTTCGGTGTACATATCGATAAGATTTTAGTCAGGATGAAATGCAAAAAAAAAACAAAAAACAAATTTGATATTAACAGCTTTTTTCTCTTTACCCACTTTTTAAAAAATCCGATCTCCCTCTAGGATAGTTTGTTGCAGTTACAACGGAAACGGATTTAAAGATATTACTATTAGGACACAGGGACGTCAAAAAACCACACTACAATACTTGCTTTTAAAAAAAACTAAGCGTATGTATTGCAGGTGCGATTAATTTCTCGCTATATTTACTAGCCTTTGGTGATCAACTCATCACATGTCAGTCTGTCTACTGTGGTAAAATGCACGTGAATCCGCGCGTTCCCGTGCTCTAGCAGCCGCCTCTGCAGAACGAGAAAACGGCGAGATTTGCGCGAGATTCTTCACATCAGCCAGAGGAAAGGCAGTAGGATCATCTGCCGATCCTTCTCGTGACGTCAACCGCGGGCTGCAAGACTTCCCCCCCCCCCCCAGCAGTGTAGCAGACAGTCACATTTGTAGATTATGCTAGCGTATTTTCTTTATAAGCCCATCTCCCCCCCCCCTCCAAATGCGTTCACAACAAAGGGTATCTTGTAAAATTTAGCAATAGAGGCTGTTGCACGTACTTGGTGTTGTCGAGTACCTTCAAAAGTGGTTTTTAATTTCTCTCGTACGAGTTACAACCATTAAACAGGATAACTGACGAACTACGAGGTAACGAGGCGATATTTTTGTCAACAGTCCAGTGAAAGACACAGTTGTGGTTAACGACCGATGGGGAAAAAACATTCGCTGTCATCACGGTGGGTTTTGGAACTGCGATGACCGATTCGTTCCAGGTATGTTTCTGTTTATAATTTTTTCTGAAAGATCGTTAGCAGAGCTTGTATTTCAGCAATTAGGGTGAAGCATTACAGAAAAATCAATTTAAAAAGTTGGCGGTCTTTTTAGCTTTGAAGAAAGGATTTTTTCGGGGGGGGGGGAGGCTAAGTACTGGGATTAAGGGTAAAGTTAACTGGTATTCGGGATGTAAAGAATTTAACCTTGACCTGTTTCAGGGCAGCTAATCACCCATAAATGGGAAAACTCCATGACCTTGGACAAGTCTTCGTGGGGTTTCCGACGCGACGCTCGGCTGTCCGACTTCTACAACATGGAGGACTTCATTGCCCTTCTGGTCCAGACCATCAGGTGAAGAGGACAGCTTCCTTCAGGGCCCCTACATTTAGCGACAGCAGGCGGGATTCGTGGGGCCCTTTATTTAGCGATAGCAGGCGGGATTCGTGGGGTCTTTATTTAGCGACAGTAGGTACCCTTCAAGAGGCCATAACTGAGCAACTGTTGATAGAATAGTCTGCTGAAGGGGGTTTCAACTTTCCGTTGAACGGAATGTTTTTAAAAACTGCCTTCACCTTTGCAGTCTCGGCGGTAACATGCTGGTGAATGTGGGCCCTACTCACTACGGCGTGATCTCACCTATCTACGAGGAGCGACTGGCTCAGATGGGACAGTGGCTCGGCGTCAATGGAGACGCCATCTACGGCACGCAGCCCTGGAAATACCAGAAGGACTCCAGCAACCCTGACGTGTGGTAGGTCCTTTCACACACCGAAATGTCCTTTACTTTGTGATTTCGTCCGAACTCCGTAGTCTTACCATGCAGAGCGATGTCTGATCCGACAATCTTAAACCATGGGGCATCTCCTTACCTATTCCGACCCACTGCATTGTTGCGACGTGTCTGTTTCGAATTGTCCCCACTTCTGTTGTCCATTTGCTGCCAGTGGTGTGCGTTTTATCTCGACCTGCTATGAAACCTTTTTCTCCCTCCTCAAAGCCTACGTACTGAATTTCTACTGACGCTGTGTGGTTGTCGTTTTGCAGGTATACCTCAAAGAAAGTCAACAACAGCACTGTGGTGTACGCCATCGTGTTGAAGTGGCCCACAGGTTCCACTCTGCAGCTGGGAGCACCAAGTGTCTCCTCCCAGACAAAGATCACGCTCTTGGGCTACAGTGGCCCGACCTTCAACTTCACCAGTCAGGGTTCCCAGGGCGTGACCATCAGTATCCCACCAATCCCCTTCAATATGATCCCCTGCCAGTGGGGATGGTCTTTCAAGATGGAAAATCTGAATCAGTATCAGTATAAACTGAAAACTATAACGTAAAAACTGAAGGACGCACACAATTCCGTCTTCGCGAGTGCCTTGGAATATGATTTTCATCAGTTGTAATGTTTTTGTGAACGTGCCCGACATAAACGTACCTTTTTATACTGCGACAGAATCTACGTTTGTTTCATATACCATATTAAATATGTATGTCGATTTAAATCTGTTTTCCGCATTTAAATTTTTTTTAGAATTAAAGTTGTGCATAAATTGTCGAAAGATTGTTTTGGACGTCGTAATAGTTTGTTACTGTAGTTAACACAAATAAGTTTGTCTAGCGATTCACAATGCTGCAGGATACAGCGAGAGCCGTTTGAGTATGCCTGGGCGAGATCGATTGATATGTATCAAAGCTGCCTTGTTGAAAAGGAAAGCCAATAACATTCCAAAAACAATGACAAGTGTCGTTCAATCTTTAAAATAACCAGTGGGTTGGGGGATAGACCCCAGAAGTATCTGCTCGCATTGTCGCAAACGCTAGAAATTTTCAGCTGTGACCAGTCACGGGTCACTGTGATCACGGGTGTCGTCCAGAAGGCAGTGTCTTGGATCGGGTTAAGTTCACCGACGCATCGATGCAATGAGTCGCTACTCGCCATAGGCCACCAGGTAATCACACCTGCCTGCTGTAACTTCTCTTTAAATGAAACTGATAAACTGTGCAAATAGCCTTGGCTGACCATTGACTTGCGTGACATTTCTTTCTTAGACAAAATGTATGAAAAAGATCTTGACTGCAAACATTAACTGAGGGATAATGTCCAGCAAAGTAGGAAAATGGAAGCCCTTAAACGAAGTCCTATCAAAACCCAGGCACTAACGTAACACTGAGACATGCTGAATCTGCTCACTACTGGGGAAAAGGGTCGGTGCCAGCTGCGGCTGGTTTAAAAGAAAGGAAGAGAAAGTCGTTCCTTTCATTTCTTGTTTCCGAGATTCTTACAGGTACAATAGTGGACGACCACGATTTCTTTTATCTCCTAACTTTTCCTACATAAATATCTTGTGTACTTTGGGATATTCTAAATTCTACATGCCCTCCTAGGGTTAAGAATAAACCTTGCCTTGCCTTGATTTTAAAATAGTGGAAAACAAGAAACTGCTTGGTCATGGAAAAATCTTGGGTTTAAAAGAAAACCAAGAGTGTGCAGAACTGTCATCAAATTGGGAGGTTGCACAACCAATAAGGCTACACACCTGGGAGGACAACATCCAATGACGTTTGGTTCTACTTGTGAAAACTTGCACAAAATATTTATTCCATGTTGTCACATGTTACCCCAAGATTAGTCTGTTCCCCCTTCCCTCTCTTTACACCTGGTAGATGGACGCTACGTCATTAGTCAGGGTAGCTGCTCTGCTCCAGTTAGACTGGCCAGAACTGGTTTAAGCCGGTTTAATGTGGTTCCCGTGGACGCTGGGCGTGAGGGGCGCATACTACTTGCTTAAGTAAAGCGTGAGTGAGATATGCACAGACATGGAGAGAGTGGGGAGGACCAAAAGTGAAACGGACACGTGTAGACCCACGGACCTCTGCCCCTCGCCATCTTAGCCAGGGCGTCGGAAGAGCAAGTGAAAGCCCACTGGTACTCACGCCAAATACACTGGAAGTATTCTGCCGACAAGTCTACGAAATAGACTAGTAAGTGACTGCTGGTTGTGCCTTCTAAATTAGGATTGCTCTGCCATAACTATCTTAGAGTCTGGGACTCGCATTGATTAAGATAGGTGGTTTTATCCTGCGGGATACAGGAGACGTCATAGGCTAGTGGCCGGGCGAACGCCAAGAGGAGCTAGAGTGAAGTGTTGGGTGGTTGAACAGCTTCAGAGTTGTGTATCGCAGTAAAGCAGTTGGTTCAGTAGTGACAAGAGTAGATGCTCTGTTGTTGGTCACTTATTGTACCGATATATATAGCGAGATCATAGGCCGTTTCTGCAGTTTGATTTCCCCTCTGGAGTTTATCTTCTTTGTCTGATTCCTCGTTGTATGACGTAATCAGGCAATGTCTTACCCTAGATACGAGCACGGTGATTCTCTGTAAATAACCTGTAGATATATTTGATGTTGTTGAGTCATTGTTTGAAATATATGTTGAATAATGGTTCGCTGCAGTTGTGTCTTTTACGAGGGTGGGGGCTCTTGAGCAAGAAGTGTTTGCCTGTGTGAGACTGAGCGAACGTGTCAGAGTATGAGAATCTTTTCCCTCGGTAGATTTCTCTAGTTATTCACATTATTTCATAGCGTCGTCACCCTTTGGTGTAGAAACCATTGACCTGAGTTAGTAAAGATTTTGGTGACGATTGCTCAATTAATTTTATATTTATGAGATCACCATAAAAGTTTGTTCAGTAATTCTGGAGAAGTCGAGTCCATTAGATTAAGGTACGGCCCGTCATGACACATGTCAACTTTGGTTTCACTTATCAATATGCCAACCCCCCCCTCCCCACCAACACACACACACACACACACTCTCTCTCTCATTTGCATGTACAAGCATTCCCACAAGCACACATGTCCATTGTTATATATGCATAGCCTATGACGTGGCTGGTATATTGGTATATATTGGTATAAAATACCAGTATGGTATGGCAATAAAATACTATTCTGCACACTGGTACAGCTGTCTGTTCCAGTACCCAGCTCTAAATGCCTTCTTGTAACATGGATCCACTCGCAAGTATTATACACAGCGAGTCCCATGAAGCTCATAGGCATCATAACGAGTCATAGAAGCTGACACACGTATACATATCAAGTGTCAGAATCTTCATGTAATTGCAGTTTTTCACAAAGAATTTAGTTCTACACTGTTGTACCTATTTGGCATTCATGAGAGTGTTACAGCTTTCCTGTATCAAAATTCTCCCTCCCTTCTGTCCTATTTTCCCCCTCCCCCACACACACCAGTATGAACAGCTTTAGCAAAAAGATTTAAATATTTATTGGAAACACATGGGGAAAAAACCATATATGCAAAGGTCACCCTCTCAGCAAATGCATGGCATGCCATAAAAATTGTAAGTGATGATTACATACCACATTTAAGATGAACACCAGAAGTTAACAGTAAACACTCCTATTCTACATTAACATATTAGATGTACACATTGTGCAGGTTTTTCTCTACTATCATGGAATGTTACAGTGTAATATAAAAAGACACAAAAATTTTTAACATCTCTCGCCCACAGTTGGCCTCACCACACACAGCAACTGCATTTACAAATTTAAAACTGACAACTATTCCAAGCAACACTCCACAAGATAATTTTGGGAATCGGCCGACACTTTCCTGCTCCACAGCATCCAGCAAGGATATGCAGAAAGAGTGTTCAGTAGAACACCATTTTACCAATGTTTGAAGGCTCCATTATACAGGACACACAGCATGCTGTAGATGGCCTTCCAACACTTGTTTAGATAATGTCATGAAATGTTTAGCAAGGTAAAACTCACCCAAGTCAAAAACAAATAATTCACAAAATGTCAGTAAACTTCCTTTTCTAAATGCATAAAGCAGTTCACATAAAACAAAGCAATAACCACAATCCACCCTTACAGCCACGGCTTACTCTCAGGCTGAGTGCTGACTACAACAAAACTACACACGGCTAAAAAACCATGAGCAAATCACTGTGACTCAAAATGGTATCATTGTTTACCCATCACCTTTTCTGGTTTCTGTTGCGTCAAAAGAGTAGCAGTGACATTCACTTATGCTGAAAGCCTCTGCTGGAGACCCTGTTAATGATGGCTTAACCCTGAGAAGTCCACATTTTATTACATCTTATGCTCCATTCTTCCACCATATAAGAACTCCCACAAATGTAAGACAAATGACATAGTATGTTCCAGTCTTATGGTAAGGTTATAATGAAATAAGTGTTTGCATCATGAAGATCTATGATAAACTCAGTCTGTACTGAAAAAAGATGTTACCTTGAGCAGATTTTTGAAACAATCAGGCCTCAGACTTGCTCAACATATGCAGCTCACCTACTTGTAACACAAGAGAAAGGCATTCATAAGGATGTTCTGAGCAGTCTCCTGTTTCACTGGTTGTTAAGGTTCTCCAGTCGGAAGGACCACGCCCACTGACAGGGCATCTGGTTGAATGGGATTGGTGGGATTTTAATGGACACGCCCTGAGTGCCCAGGCTTTCAAAGTCAAAGGTGGAGCCACTGTAGCCAAGCAAGGAGATCTTGGTCTTAGATGAGACACTGGGTGCCCCCAGCAGCAATGTGGAAGTTGGCCATTTGACTGTGATTGCATAAACTACTGTACTTGCATTGGATTTCTTTGCAGTATACCTGCAACAGACATAGCATGTGGCAACTCACATCTCAGTAGTCAAGGCACTGAAGCCTTGTCCCTTGTTTTCCCCAAGTACTTTGCACACTTTCAATCACTTAAATCAGCTCCACATGACAGGGTAAGATTTAATGATAGCCTCCAGTTCAAATTCACTAGCTGCATCAAGAAATCCTAGAAAAATATTGGTTTTCTTTGTGATCATTAAACTTGGATGAAGTTGCCATCTTTGCAGCTCAACATTTCAATTATTTATGATGACCCAGCTAGTACCAGTTTGGCAGAAGCCAATAAAATCTTCAGTTCTCATACACTGAAAAATGATCCCTGCTTCCTCTTCCCCATTCTTTCACACATCGAAAAAAAACCCCACAAACCCCTTCTTATTTCTGACTAGAAACAGCACCATGGAAAAGAACATACCACACGTTAGGGTTTACAGTGTCATTCTGGTACTTCCAGGGCTGGGTGCCAAAGATTGCATCTCCATTCACGCCAAGCCACTGCCCCATTTGAAGCAGGCGCTCCTCAAAGATAGGGGAGATCATTCCATCTCTTGTGGGTCCAACATTAACCAGGAGGTTTCCACCAAGACTGTGAGATACACAAGATTTTGACAGGTCATCATAGCCAGTTTGCAGGCACACGCAGAAACTGACAAAAGAATATAGAAGATGTTGCCAACTGATCAGAGGAGAAACAGTTGCAGGCAAGCATAAAAAACTTACAACAGACTACAGGACAAGATAGATATCTTGACAAGTCAGTATGATTAGTTTTGCATATGCATGTTGAAACAGAGCTGAACAAGTCAGCAGGCCTCTATAAACCAGAAACTTAACATTTCCAACCCTGTCAAATGTTGGATTTCAACCAAGGATGAGCTGGAAAAAAACCCACAGATTTAAACGGTTTCCCACATTTTCACCACCTTTAGTTCATGCCCTCACCAACTTACCATTGCTGTTTGCAGGAGGATCTCAGACTTACCCAAAGTGGTGCACTATTCATGAGCAGATAGCTTGGGGGGTGGGGGGAGAAGGGGTCTTAAACTAAATGCACACAACCACTACCTCATACCTTCTTGCATGCTATTCTCGAACAACCAATTTCCAGATTAAAAACAAAAATTGTTTGTTGTCACCTGCCAGTTCTCCCAAAATAATAACATAAGTCTGCATATCACCAGGGCAAAATCACTCGAAAATTAAAATTTTCAAGTTTTACAGAAATGTTCAATTTAGGAGAGTTACAGGTTTTGTAAAATGATTTACCAGTGTCATGATTTTCTGGAAAATTAATTTTATCCCTTAATTCCAGAAGGACCCCTGTGAAGCCAACAGTATGGTAATTGGTGTGCGTGTATATACATTATATCTATCAACTACTCACTCAGAAACAAAAACGAACAATTACGTTGTGACACAAGGAATTAATGGAAAGATTTACTCGTGTCTAGTCCCTCATGTTTCAATGTTATACTGTAAAACAACATATAATGTTTGGAATACTATTATAGTATTTAACTACAAGCATCATACATTCTTTGTATTTTTACCATATGCCCTAATAAGAAGCAGTTATGACAGTTTTCATAACACACCCCCAGTATGTTCAGGAACATGAAAACACAAAGCTGCATTAAATGCCCTGACCACATCAACAAGTAAGACTAAGACAAGAGCTAAATTCACAGGGTCTCTACATCACCCTTCACCAGTGCTGTCTGACCTGATTGTCTTCACTAGAAGTTGAATAAAGTCATTGATGCTATAAATGTCAGACAACTTGGCATTGCGTCGAAAACCCCAGGAAGATCTGTCCAGCGTCATGCAGTTTTCCCATTTGTGAGGCATCAAATGGTCTTTAAAAATATGAAACGAATTGTCAGTTTATATCAGTTATGTGAAGATGGTATGATTGATTACTTACAGGCTACAGAAAGAACATACATGTACTTGATTCTCATTTCTATGTCCTGTTCACAAGACTTTCACTTCAAAATGTGTGTTTCTGCATGTACATAAATCAATAATGCTAAGATTAAGAAGCTAAACATGCCATATAGCTAAAAGATATACAATACTTACTATTTTTGTCAAGTGAGAAGTTATCATACAACTTATCAATTATCTATGACCAAATCTTCACCGAGTGCTCCTTATACTTATATAAATATAACCCAAGGCCAGAAAAATATTGTGGTTATGGCCAACTCTTTGTTCTTACTGAACCCAAACATTTTTGTCACCGATTCCCCCCCCCCAACCCCCCCCAGACTCCTGAACTGCAGCAGGTGACTTTGGCTTATTGGCCGGGGTCGGGGGCCGCCTAAGCCCTGGCGGGGCCAAGAGGCTGGGTGGACGGGGGAGGTAGAGGGGGGGGGGCGGAAGCCTTCTTCCGAAAACGAATATTTTAATATTTAACTGGCAAATTCTAGCCTCTCCTGCAAGGAAAATGTTTTCATTTGTAGTGATTTTTGTTTCATCTGGTCATATTTTCACGCTGCAAGAACGTGAGGCAATGACGTCTAGCGACCTGGAGAGCCGCACATACAAAATGGCGTCCGTTTCGGGGATTCAAGCCAAATAAGCATACATTCCGTTCCGTTCACTGATAAGCACAAAGTTGATTTTGGCGTACCAGCCTCACAACTTTGCCGTACGCCAGGGCTTGGTTTGGCGTAAATACGCCAAATGGTGTACAATTCAGGAGTCTGCCCCCCAAAAGCCTACAAACTTAGTACACTGACTCCCCATAGATAGCCTCCCTTTATTTCCATGAGAGCTTAAAAATCCATTGACCTACTGACCCCATTTTTTAGTCATATAACCTTATCCACAACACATTTGTTTTGGCCTAAACACATTTCTCATTCACTGGGCATTGGTTCTTTCTTCTAGAGAGGGAAAATCCAGGGTTCCCCATAACCTCTAAACTGTGGTTTACTGGGACTCTTTGCTCGAAGGCCTCTTAACATGTAAGGAGGATCTCTTTGTGCTTTTTTAAATTTAAAAAAAAGTGTATCACCAGGATACACAGGTTGAAATATCTCTGCATTCTTTTGATGATTTCTTTTCATAACAGATGCATCATCATGCGTTTTGGTGAACCCTGAACCATGTCCTAGCAGAATGTGTAACAGATCTGACAGAGTCTGAGACTGTTCTTAACTTTCTGACAAAAAACACCAGCACCAAGAGTTTGCAGACGACAAATATACCTGGAAGGTATGCATCATCACAGTTCCAGAAACCCCCATGATGGCAGCGAATGTTCTTCCCCCAGCGGTCGTTCACTACAACTGTGTCTTTGACTGGACTGTTGATTACAATTATAACTCCATGATATACAACCACTGGCACAATGCAGATTAGTGATATTATATGCTATAAGAAACTAAACACAAAACTAAAGCCTCTATCAGAACGACAGCTGACATATAAGCATCCACGATGTAATCAGATATTTGCCCTCAGCCGAGAAACATTATCAGTTTACCGCCTAGTCTTTATGCTACAGCTTCTTTCTGCCATATCCTTTGGCCACAAAGTCATAAAACACTTCCAAAAAGAACCAACCATGACCAACAGATACCTTTCATTGTACAGCCAAGCCAAAAACTGAGTGGCATTCCAGTAAGTGTCTTCAACCATCCAGTCTCCATCAGACCACACAACCTCTGGCTTATATGTGTTCACCAGCTCATACAGCTCCGGCATTGTTTTAGCCTGTTCATCAAATGTGTCAGCACATTTGCAGTTATTTTATTACTGTAATCCCAAAAGATCAAAATGTACCAAATAAACATCAATGTAGGTAGTTAGCATAATCTGCTCATGAATCATCAGCTAGTAAAGAGGTAAAGTTAAGTTTTCATCAGCTTGTACAAAACCAAAATAAATTTGAAAGTGCCACAGAAATTGAAAGAGAGTAAGGAACTAGAAAATTATTTTTTTTCAGCCACTTTGATTTTCAAACAACAGCATATAACACATGTTTGTCGCTATGTTAGCTAAATGCTGATTTATCGAGTATTTTGTTATTCTAATTTCTATTGTTGGATCCATTAACAGCAAAAACTTACTGCAACAAACTTCTGTGTTGTAAAATTATTGCTCTGGTCTTCAAGAAACAGGGGGTTAAACCATTCAAACAATGAATGGTATACACCAAATCGGATGTTGGTTTTTTCCCTGACTGCAGCCGCAAGCTCCCCTATTGATGGACACACAAAAAATTGACACTACACAAAACCCCTCAAAATTAACTTGCTTAACCTAAAGCAACTACAGAGTAAAAGAACACGTTCATTCTCCATGCATGTGCATGCCTAAACATACAGTCTTGTTCACAGCTGTTCATGACTTAAGTCCATACCCACAAGATCTCTATTAGGCCCAACATCCATTGCGTTCCAGTTCCATGAATGCTTTGATGGCCAGTTAGTGAAGCCCTCATGGTGCTTGGTCACCAAAACAAGGTACCTGCATAATAACACTCCTTTGATTTTGTTGAAATCAATCCCAGTCCATATCACATATCTTAAAGTGAGATATAGATAATTAAGACTAGTGTTGGTAGAAGTGTTAGTTTTGTTTGACACATATATTTCACTTTCAGTGTAAAAACTGGACTAGTAATTAAACCAAAGGCAGGCGAGTCAGAATAAATGGCCAGAAGTTGAGCCAGTAAGAATGGTGTTATATGTGATGTGCAGGAAAACGATTTAAAGTCAACAGTTGTAGATGTTGTCTAAATTATCATGATTACTGTTGGCTATATAATACACAATAATATATATAATGCATAGCAACAGAACAATGACCTGGCGAGAGAAGAGTTGAATATGTCTGCCCATCGATATGGATCGAAAAATTCCGCTGTAAACTGAGGGGCAAAATCGGCGTAGGTGAAATCCGGCTTATAATTCTGCTCCATAAACATCACGGCTGATGGACTTTGGGCTGTCTTCCAGTCGTACCAAAACCATTCGTTAATGAAGCTGGGCACGGAGAATACTCCCCAGTGTAGAAAGATTCCGATCTTGCTGTCATCATACCAGGCCGGCAGCGGCCTAGAATCCAAAGAGTCCCAGTTCGGTTCATATCTCACCGCCGACGAACACGCCAGGACCGATGATGCTATCACGAAAATAAGGACACCTGAATATGCTCCAGGCATTTTGATGCAGCTTTTAGCCAGATGTGTGCAGTTTGCCGTCTTATAATCTTCCTTCTTCCTCAAACTTCGTCACGCGCTCTTCTTTGTGAAAACGATCTCCTCCTGATCATGTGAGTGACGCCAAGTTTTAGGTCACGTGATACAAGCACCTTGGGCTGGTATTTATAGATTTATAGGTCTGGTGGTCTATGGGCGGGGTTAGATTTGATGTTTCATGTGCTGATTTCCGACAGAAGAATGTCGAGTTTTTGTTTGTGTACAGATTAACTTGTTTTGATAAATTAATTGTAAGGTACTATAAGAAAGTTTTCCTTATATTAGCTTCAGTGCATCGCGGTGAACATGGTATCCATGGTAATAGGCTTGGCGCGGCAGTTGCCGTTGCCGACAGCCCACAATTCCGGAAGTAGCCCTTCGCGTACCGCTGTACATTTATGTCTGCTCAGATTTTGAACTAGTGGAAAACAGAACTTGTTTTTTTTTATAGAAACATATATGGTTTAAAAACCGCAAGAGTAGCCCCGAGATAGAATAAAAGGCCACCATCACCACATGTAAGGTCTGTGCCATCACCACGTAAAAGCTCCAATTCATTAGACCCAATCAAATGGCGAGCTATATTTCGCAGGTCTTTCCGGAGGGGGGTAGGGAGCAGAAAGAGAGAGAGGGGGGTGTTTCGGGAGGAGGGGGTTTAGGGGAATGGTTTGGTGTTAGGGTGTGGGTTAGGTCGATCCATGCATGGCCTCGCACATCAGACAAAGTACCGCAATCGGATACTGCTTTAATTAATTATAATTCTACTTGTGAAAACTTAAAATATGAATTTATTTATTCGGCGTCAGCTGATCTCTCTCTTACACTCACAAATGCACACGGACGCCCACAAACGCACCCATATCCGTGCGGAGTTATATAAGGCCGACAGTTTTTGCTTCCTGTACGGCTGGCACATACCGGAGTTTTACACAGTATTTTTATGCAGTGAAATACTGTACTGCGTGTCGCTACGTACAGTGTAGCGTTCAGCACTTTTTTGAGACACGAAAATCTGGAGCAGCTCAGTGGAGCTCAACGCGAGGTATTGTGTACCACAGCTAACTGCACGCCAGATTCACGTGTCTGAGACGTCGGGCCCATTCAATATTCCATCGGTCTCTCGTGCCATGTACGCGTACAAGTATACCAATTCCGAGCCTTGCCGACACAGAAAGCAAGTTCTTGAAGTACAATGTATATGACCTTGGGGTGGGCGGGGGGGGGATCCACTTTTATATAACGGTGACCTGAACAGTCCGATAATCGTATCCCAGCAATCGTGCTTATTGTAAACTATAGGCTACAGCTAAGATTCGAAACTTTGTATACTTTGCTAATCGTTAACCTTTGACAACAGAAAGGGAGCGAGTTTGCGAAGGTAAAGGGTTGCGAGCTGCAAGCTGAAGCTTAAGGTACGGGCTCGGTTAATTTTTTTGCGGTACATATATTTTGACCACATCAAGGGGCATACGATATTGTTGGAAGCTATTGGTGTGTAGTTTAATGGCAAGTGGTTTGCCGAACACACATCTCACCGTTTTAATGGACAGTATATGCTGAAATAATTGTGGAAGACAGAAATAGACTAATTGAAACTATGAATGGAAACTATACAAGTCACTGGTGCGGTCCGCAGCGAACTGTTTTAACCCTAAGCAGCAGCGACAGCAAGTGGTGGTTGCGAGTGACGAACTCAATCTGAAGTGAGGTCAGCAGAGGTAAGTCGACCCAGTTGACAAGTGAACGACACCACTTGCTTGCAGCTGCTTGGCCACGCGCACGCAACAGTTTGTTCTGCTGTTTGTGACGACGTGAGCAGATGCGTTTAAATGTGAAGCGAGGAAGGTCTAGAGAAGAAGCATTTCGATGGTGTGAAAGATTGAATGGCACCGGAAATTTTTGGAATTTGTTTTTCAATAGCAAGAAAAGCAGCTTTTTAAATACTTGTATTAGTCGATTTCGCCTAAAATCCGCACTTTTGGTTCACCATCTTAACGTCGATCTGTTTGGCAGACAATCTCTGGAACTACAATAAAATCTACTGGGATGACCATCTTAAAACCACAAACGAAATTTATGCAAGCGGCATTTCTGTCCGAAAAATGATTTATACAAAACGAGGAAAACATTTTAAATCGAAAGACATGCTTCAGCTCGAATACAGTCGATGAAATGAATGTAGATTCTGTCACAGTATATAGTATAGGTTTCTGCCCAGCACATGTTAAAAAAAATACAGCGGATACGAAAATTATAGTTTTGTTTTAACTTCTGAAAGATTAGATAAAATCGTCCGTGTGGCGTAGTTTCGAGATTTCGGTTGTTGGCTTCACTGAATCAGATTCTCCATCTTGAAAGACCATCCCCACTGGCAGGGGATCATATTGAAGGGGATTGGTGGGATACTGATGGTCACGCCCTGGGAACCCTGACTGGTGAAGTTGAAGGTCGGGCCACTGTAGCCCAAGAGCGTGATCTTTGTCTGGGAGGAGACACTTGGTGCTCCCAGCTGCAGAGTGGAACCTGTGGGCCACTTCAACACGATGGCGTACACCACAGTGCTGTTGTTGACTTTCTTTGAGGTATACCTGCAAAATGACAACCACACGGCGTCAGTAGAAATTCAGTACGTAGGCTTTGAGGAGGAGGGAGAAAAAGGTTTCATAGCAGGTCGAGATAAAACGCACACCACTGGCAGCAAATGGACAACAGAAGTGGGGACAATTCGAAACAGACACGTCCCAACAATGCAGTGGGTCGGAATAGGTAAGGAGATGCCCCATGGTTTAAGATTGTCGGATCAGACATCGCTCTGCATGGTAAGACTACGGAGGTAGGACGAAATCACAAAGTAAAGGACATTTCGGTGTGTGAAAGGACCTACCACACGTCAGGGTTGCTGGAGTCCTTCTGGTATTTCCAGGGCTGGGTGCCGTAGATGGCGTCTCCATTGACGCCGAGCCACTGTCCCATCTGAGCCAGTCGCTCCTCGTAGATAGGCGAGATCACGCCGTAGTGAGTAGGGCCCACATTCACCAGCATGTTACCGCCGAGACTGCAAAGGTGAAGGCAGTTTTTAAAAACATTCCGTACAACGGAAAACACGTGAAACTCGCTTCTGTAGATTATTCTATCAACAGCTGCTCAGTGTGGCCTCTTGAGGGGTTCCTGCTGTCGCTAAATAAGGCCTACAGTCGCTACATAAAGGGCAAATAAGGAAGCTGTCCTCTTCACCTGATGGTCTGGACCAGAAGGGCAATGAAGTCCTCCATGTTGTAGAAGCCGGACAGCCGAGCGTCGCGTCGGAACCCCCACGAGTACTTGTCCAAGGTCATGGAGTTTTCCCATTTATGGTTGATTAGCTGGCCTGAAACAGGTCAAGGTTAAATTCTTTACATCCCGAATACCAGTTAACTTTACCCTTAATCCCAGTACTTAGCCCCCCCCCCCGAAAAAAATTCTTCCTTCAAAGCTAAAAAGACGCAAACTTTTTAAATTGAATTTTTTTTCTGTCATGCTTCACTCTAATTGCTGAAATACAAGCTCTGCTAACGATCTTTCAGAAAAAAATTATAAACAGAAACATACCTGGAACGAATCGGTCATCGCAGTTCCAAAACCCACCGTGACGACAGCGAGTGCTTTTTCCCCATCGGTCGTTAACCACGACTGTCTTTCACTGGACTGTTGACAAAAATATCGCCTCGTTACCTCGTAGTTCGTCAGTTATCCTGTTTAATGGTTGTAACTCGTACGAGAGAAATTAAAAACCACTTTTGAAGGTACTCGACAACACCAAGTACGCGCAACAGCCTCTATTGCTATATTTTACAAGATACCCTTTGTTGTGAACGCATTTGGAGGGGTGGGTGGGCTTATAAAGAAAATACGCTAGATAACTTCGCTCACACAGCCGTATGCAGACGCCTTTGCCCAAGGGAGCTTATCGTACCCAAACACGTAGCAAAGAGAGGGCCGAAAGAAAGGAACTTGGCAGACCCTCAAAAAAGATCTGCCATCCCTTTCTTTATAACGGCGCTATTCTTCACACAGCTAACCCTAGGTGCACAACATGTGCATACAGAGAATCCATGTTAATGAAGTCAGCCCGCTCACTAAGCGTGTGTTGACAATTAGGATTCAAAGACGAACACAACATAGGACAAATACATGAAATCCTCAAGGTGCAAATTATAATTAATAAAGAGTATCTTTGTTGGAGTTATCTTTCGATAATTTACGCGCTCTGTCCTCATTTGTTCTTTATTAGTTAACTTCTACTTGGCAACAGTTATTTCGTAAATTGACAGGCACATCATCGGACACACATGCAACTATACGTTTCTAAGAACCACCCTTACTTTGCACCTGAAGCCTTGATGATTTCCACCCATCGGTTAGGGTCGTAGAATTCGGCTGTGAATTGGGTGGCGAAGTCGGCATAGGTGAAATCGGGTTTGTAGTTTTTGTTCATGAAGTTGACGGCTTGCGAGGTCTTGGCGGTTTGCCAAGTGTACCAGAACCACTCGTCTATATAGCTAGGTACGGAGAAGACACCCCAGTGTACGAAGATTCCAATTTTGCTGTCATCATACCAGGCTGGCAGGGGCCTGGAGTCCAGGGAGTCCCAGGTGGGCTCGTACCTTACCGCCGAAACCCACGACAGGCACAGAGATGCAAGAAAAAGGAAGAAAGTATATATAGCGTGAGTTGTTTTCAGTCCCCGATAGCCGCTAACCGTAGCCAAGGGCGGACCGAAAAATTTTGATTTTAATATCCCATGCATTCATTACCAGAGGGCAGTGCGATCGATCACATGATCAGCGCTCTTTGCTAGGTTGGTTTGTAGCACATGCAGGCCTCACTCGCACTGATCGACCTGTTGCCGGTTGTTTTCTTCTGGGTCACCGATAAAAGCTCATTCCCTTCTGATCACATGCCAGAGTTGATCGACTGATGACGCAGGTTCGTCGTGTCCCTACTGTCGCCCCTTGACCTTCAAGGCATCGCGCCATGCAAACCCGCTGAGAGAGACAACGCCCCCTCGCCCTGAATAGAGGTCAACAAAGTATAATTATTGTGTATCCCTGTTTCTGGTAGGAAGATATCCCCACCCTTCCTCCATACCTCTTCAGCGTTCTGCTCACTGGCGGATTTTCCCGTCTATTATCCGAAAATTCTCTTAAATTTACTTCTGATCACATCAAAAGGGGTGATACAGAACATGCAACCATGCAGTGGCGGGTTTTCTCGAGTAAACAGTGGCACTCAAAGCAAAGCGCACGTACAACTAAACAAAATGACTGAAAAGGAACCCGAAAAGACAAAACTATCCGAAACGAAGGAAGGAAGAAAGAACGAACTCTGTTCAGTCAGTGCAATCCATAAATTGCATAACTGACATTCTATTCTCCGCGCGCCGTCTGTATTAAAAATGAGATACATCGCATCCCATTCACGCCAAGGTCCAGATATTCATTTCGTTTGGGGATGGAGGTTGAGCAATAAATCTATCAAGCAACCCACCCACCCTTGCTATCAGTTCAAAAGTTAGACCAGGACGGTCATTTGCGGGCCCTTGTCGCTGACCTGACAGCTCACCTACGATCAATTAAGACGTACTATTGTAATCCAAACCAAGGTCAGATACTGGGCTGTAGATGTCAGAAGGATCGGAGCAAACATTTATCGCTGTTTGGGGGCGGGTAAAGAATCGCTTGCAGGGTCTACGGCAAATATCTGCATGCTAAACAGAATTTGTCCAACGCAGACTTGCAATTTTATTCGTTAGAATCGGGCACTGCATGTGCGCTGAACTTTCTCACCAGCCAATTTTAGTAGGTTTTGTTTAATCAATTCCTATATTTACGGAGCGTCATCGGATGGCTGGTAACTTAATTATAATTGTCTAGCAGCCTAGCCCACCTCCTCGGTCTCGATCGCTATTCTTAGCACTTGCCGGATTTTAACGAATGAAAGGAAAATTTTCCATGTAAAATGAGTTTTAGTACGTCAGAATCGGCCACACATATACAGAATGACACTCATTCCAGCTGACCGCGGTGGCTGGAAAATAACCGACTTCTGGGCTGTACGTGATATAATAGTGAGTTAGGGAGAAAAGACGATGAACACTTCACGGAGCGGTGAAGGGCCGACGAGGGGCAGGGTACAGATCGTTCATTCACCTTGACAACTAATTTTAGTGCAATTTGCTGTCCCACGCAAGGCTTTAAGTGGACTTTTTTTTTTTTGCTTTTGACTTTGTTTTTGAGAGTACACGAGTACATTCGGTAAAGGGGTTTTGTCCGAGTCTTCAAAAACCTTATCTAGAAACAGCCTGACTTGCAAGATACCAAACCATGCAGCCATGGGAAAGGACAGGGTGCAATGAAATTTGAAATACGTTCCTCTCTCTGTACGTTTGTGTGTGTCATAATGATGTCAAAATAGTCCTTAGACCAAATCGTGGATTTCATGTTTTAGAGTGCATTGTGTCATTTAAAAAAAAACAAACTTATTATGGTGAAACTTAACACTAGCTGAAAGAAAATAGCCAGAGTACGGCAGCCATACAGAGGGCGGAAACTGCTATATATTCCTTCTGCAGTTAGAACATGATAGGTTGAAAAAGGAATTAATTTTGAGACCTATATGCAAGCTGCATGCACGTCAACTACCTTTTTCTTATTGTAGCAAGTAGCCCCTAAAACTTAACACAAAGCTTTAAAGCACAATAACAGCCAAAGTTAAATGAATTTTCATGATGAGGCCTATGGGGGAAGGAAACCAAACATTGTATTCCAAAAACAAAACACTTTTTACATATACGCATGCATGCACACACACACACACAGAGTCCAATACAGTGGGATACACAAACAGAGCCTTCGTTAAGAATTAAGATACTTTATCACCCAAGTTTGCTGCATTAACCATAAACAGATCTATAAGTTAGATATCTAACTTGTGCACAATGACTCATGTTTGTCTGCAGGTACACAAAAAGAGGTAAATGGCTGTGAAAACTGCATCTCAAGGTAAAGCAGCGAGAACAAAAAACTGTTGGAAATACCATCTACAAATATTATAATAGCAAAATAAATCAACTGCCAGCTCAGCAATGCTGATCAGCAAAAGGGATTCTCTAACAGAGGCCACCACCCACACATGAGGTTCGATAGTCCAAATTGAAACTGCACTGCAGGAAAATATCACATTGTATTACATCTAAGCGCTCAATTATTGACAACACTTTTTAAAATACATTATCTACACATCAATAGCACTAAATTGTAATGCAACAACAAAAGGCAAAGCGAAAAACTTACAGTTCACAAGGACACTAACAAAACTGGTAAATGGCACAAAACCCAACATCACAAGTCAAAAGAAATGCAATACTTATCACAAAGATTTGCTATACTTCAGAAAGATATTTTTTCGCATTATTTTATTAAAAATGCAGCTATAAATGCAGATGTAGTTCATTGCTTCAAAAGAGGTCATCAGAGGAATAAAGATAGCTATTTTAATAAAGAAACAAAACAATACAGTGACAAAGAAGTCCTGTGAATGTACTACATTAAATAACCTACTGTCACATGCTGCCATTTTAAAAATAAGAATTGGTTAAATCACACTTGACGTTGTTCTTATGCCAAGTACATTCCCTACTGACCTACACACATGTAACTACAATAACATATGTCTAACTTACGTACTATGACATTCTAAAAATCAAATGTACAATGTAAGAAAATGTTTTATGAATCAAAATGTCAGTCACGCAGATCTGTTAAAGGTAAAGGATGCCCCGTGACCTTAAGTTTGCCCTGTGACCTTAAGTTTGAAAGGGAGTGGGGTGTATGAGACCCCAACTTTTCTGCGGGCCAGCAGCATTAGGATGGCCATCTCCTCTCCCTTGCTGCCTTGTTTCCTCTAACCCAAGGGGTCAGGTACCCATTCACAGCTGGGTGAGCTGGGGGAAGTGTGCTGCAGTGCATGGGTATCAAACCAGAATCTTCAGGTTCGACCATCCACTTCCCCAAGATCTGTTAACATTAATTTGATGTAGCAAAACAGAATCTGTCAATCATTAATCACAAAAAATTTCTTACACTGAAAGAAACACCAAATGTTCTGGCCAGCCAGAGCATTTTGGCAAGCAGTGCTAGTCCCCAATACAGAGGGTCATGCGTTCAGATCCTGTGTCCCGGATGCTTATTTTCTCCACATTTCACCATTTATAAAGCAGCACCTATGGGTTTTCTCTAGATGCTCTGGTATTCTGTCCCTTCCTTGTCCCCCACACCTTTTGGCATCATCTCCTATCATACCCTTCTACCCCACTCATGACACTGGCCATCGCTGCTGACATGAAGTTAAGCAATAAGCAATGAAACATCCAGTTTTTCTGGACAAGGCACTCCACAGTGAATACATAAGGTGTAAGACATGAGACTACCAATATGAAGACAGTAAGCTGTAGTTTTTATAAAACAACATTGTGATAGTGATGTTGTGTATCTGAAATCAACAAAAGCTTATAATTTCTGGTTTAAAATTTCTCTTCTCTAGGTTGTGCATGAAGAATGCCTTATAGGGAAATGCTACAGATAACGATCCTTTTGAACTTACTAATAAAATGGAAATAAAATAAAACCAGACATAAATGGCAATTCAAATCTGAAATGTCAGCAATTCAGTGAATGAAATAGTAAATGTTCAGAGAAAAGACAGTTTCACATCATGTTAAATACAAACTCTGTATCTGATCCAGAGATAACTAGTGTCTTCTGGCATAAAACACATTAGGAGGAAGACAATAACATCCACATTCATATTCAGCTTGCTAATGACACACTGATATTGAGCAAGAAGTGATCTGAAATGATGTAACTATTTTACTGAGATCTCCACATCTTATGAATCACATTCTGATGTCCAACTTTTCATGAAGTTTATCTACAAACATTTTACAGTCTTACACGAACAGCATGTGCAGAAGTTACAGAAATAATTTCACAACCTTTACTTTTGTAGAGCTATCATAAGGAAAACATATCCAAAAGAGTATTTATCAAGGTAAAATGAGTATCAACTGGTAAATATTTCAGTCTCTGCATAAGCAGGCGCCATCATCGTCTGAGAAAGTCATGCAGTTTCTCTGGCCCTATCCAGTCTGTAAAGTAACATCAAAAACCAATGTAAATCATGTTTATTTACCCTTTGTGATATCCAAGATCTTTATTTTGACAATTCATTTGAATTAAAAAAAGGCAATGACTAGTTGTTTGAAGCCACAAAGACAGTATCAAGCTTTTTAAACTTAAATGATTTCATTGTCTGCAGATTCTTACACATGCTAGTACAATCTACACGTTTAGATGTACCCTGTTTGTTAACAAATATTGACCTCACACTGAGCAGCAGGACACATGCGAAAACTGCTGACTCATGATACATGTAGTTTATATGTGTCAGTCGCCAAAGGAATAATACTGTCCCAATGATGCTTGCAGGATTTACAGCTGAAACAAACCATGGAATAATGGAACTGTACAAATATGAACTATTACTCTAGACCCATTAAGTGACACAAGACTTTGTTCTGCACATCATGAGAGTTGGAAAATAAAATTTAAAAAAAGCAAATCTCATGACTGTGATGTCTCCCTTGTTGCTGAATGACCCATAACATGGGTCAGAACTCTTGAAGAACAAACAACAATGGCAGTAGGTACAAAAACAAACAATATCCAGGAACAGCAGCACAAATGACAACGCTAGGTAGCTGTGGTTAAGAATGGTTGCTGCTAGCACTGTTGATTTACTAAAGCTTGTCATCATCGCTGACATCATGCAGAGGCTCAGGTCGAGTCCAGCTCTTGACACGTTGCGACAGCTGTTGGTGCTGCTGACTGAGAGACGTCTGTAGCAGGCTGAGCATCTGTTCAAGCTTAAGAGAAGTTTCAGATGACTTGGCTGACAATTCCTCCACACATTTCGACAGCCTCTCTATTTCCAGGCGTTCTCTTGAGGTTTGTTTGCTGCACGAACAAAATCAAAGCATGGAGATAACCCTCTGCTCTCAGAATAGAACTAGATACATGTATTGTTCAAAAACAAATCGTTTCTGTCTACAGGCCAGGCTCTATGTTAAATGACGGGACATAGTTCTGAAGTGAAAAGCAAACAGGTTTGAAGAAAGGTCTGCTTAGAAAGGACTAGTTCACAATGCTGCATAATTATATAGACAAGCTATATGTCAGTGGTAATGTTTGCATATAATAAAGAATGGAAATACAGGCGCATATCTTTGCATGTACATTACTGTTCCAATGCAGGAAAAATTTTGAAACTCAGATTTCCTGAAGATGGAGGACAGACTTTCTGCAGATGGAGGACAGATTTTCTACAGATGGAGGACAGACTTTCTGCAGATGGGTGGGAAGAGCAAGAGAGATTGATTTTGTAGCCAAATCAGGCCATGCAGAAGCTTCTGCACAAACCTCTTTGATGTGCTTTTGATCAAATGACAAGGTAACATTAGAAAGCAAACATGGAGATGCATGATGGGTGGATACTCTTGTGTTTCTGCATTTTGGATATTATACAATTTATTAAATAAAGTTTAAAAGAATGGTACTAATTCAAAATTCTCAAATCATATTTTTCAATTTGAATCAAATCATTGCATCAGTCTGAAATCAACGAAATCTTGAAACTTTATAGGGCCCTAGTTCACACATCTGTATGTTCATCACAGTGTCCATGTAGGAAGAATTCTGAAGTTCAGATTTATCACAGGTTTGTGAACAACAGCCAACTAGATCTTCATTAACACACCTCTCAGGAGCAGATGAGTGCATGACGTCTGCCTCTTTAGGCTGGCCATCAGGTGACACACCACCTGTCAGCAGCTTCTGGTTTTCTTGTTGCTGAATTGTATCTTTGATCATCTCCAGTTCTTCGACTATGTTCTCAATCCTGTTCATTCATAACATCATCACCAGCTATTCCATTATGTTATCAATCCTGTTCATTCATAAAATCATCTTCCGTTATTCCATTATGTTCTCCATCTTGTGTATTCATAAAATTCTCTGTTTTTTTAAAAAAAAAGAAGTTAAGGCCAGACACTGTACAGTAAAAGTGAAAAAACTTTCATCATGATATAAGTTTTTGTTTTAAATCTATTTGAAAAGTCGAGGGTGCGGTTAGGGATCGCTAATTGAGATTTTAGCACTAAAAAAAAAAAAAATTGGGTCATGGTAAAGTATTGTGACAAGAAACACAAAACTTTAAAAGCCTTTATTTTGTACTGACCTACACAGTCTACAGCTCTATATTTTGGTACAAGCACCATTTAGATCTTCGCCTGTGACTTTCTATTTATGAGCTGATAAAAGTAATAGACAAGAGTGTTGTACACCCAAGAAATATAATTATATAAAAAAAGTATGAAGAAAGTGACTGCAAGTAAAAGCCAGCAACAATTCATGAGATCTGAGTGAGTTAAACAATGATTCTACGCCTGAATCCACTGAAGTGAAAGTAAATGGTAATTAAAATAAACTCTATGTGAATGACAAATACCCTTATTTTCAAAAAAATAAAAGCACAAACACCACAGAGTAAATTACTATCAAATGACATGCAGAATGCAGTTCAAGAGTAAAGCATGAATCGTACGTGATGCCAACCTCTCAGCTGTAGTAGCAACCTGGTTGTCAAGTGATCCCTTGGACAACTGCTTGGAGTGCGTGAGGTAGTTCTCCATAGCCATTCGCTCAAACAAGGTCAGGCGATTCTGATCTTCAGGCGACAGCCTGAACCCTGCCACACATCAAGGTTTCAGTTGTACAGCCATTGCAGATGGCTGCACTATTTGAAGAGACCCAAACTCTAGTTGGTCTAAATATAAACATGCACACAACATGGCGTCCACCATATTTATCTTGAACAAACAGCAAGAATAGCCTCCATTCATGTGCCTATGTTTGAATAGTGTTCTAAGTTCATCTGTATGTTCCATGACAGAGCTTGCAGTCTGGTTTAAAAACTTTTCCTGGAACACAACAATCAATGTGGGCTCAGAAACAAACCAAAGACATGACTTACTTAAAGGATTGAGCCGATGAACACATCCCTTTATTTTGGCCAGGGAGCACAGCCAACGCAGAAAGCGGAGAACGTGGTTTATGACGATGATGGGTGGCACCAGAGTGGGGCGATCAGCGTACTCAAACACCAGGGAAAGCCGATAATAGCGCCAAACTTTCAGAGAGTTTGCTTGGACATTTTGAAACGTGTAGCTACAACAACAACATTACAGCACTGTCATGTAATTTCACATCTAATAAGACTAAACACTTGACCATGGTATAAGCATGACAGCTATTTTAAAGCTGCATACACAAATAGCAACATCATACAACATTATTATAAAATACATCACTATAACATAAAAGGGGCTACGAAGTTGACAGTTTGTGTCCCATCCATACTGACAGAAATTAATCCGACTGTGTGCATAAGAATTCGAGAGATAGCGACAGAGAGGCAGGAACTGAGATGCAGCTTATGATGGGAACACTACCTGAACATGGCAATTAGAAGATTGACTAGAAGAATGTTTGTAAGAACCAGGTATATCGCCAGCAGGGTGGGGACCACCTTGTTCACTTCAGGACATCGATCAGCTGGATTCTTTTGCCACAGCGTTTGATTGTGTGTGCAGCCTGGCGTTGCTTCACCTGCAAGTCAACAGAACGCAGCATCTAAGTCCTGCTACCTTAAATTTTAAGCAGTAGACTGTGAACCAAGAAAATGAGAAACTGAAGGGATCCTGACAGTGACACTAGGTAAATCTTGCTTTACAGGTAACAAAAGATAAATGCTTTCACGACATGTGAATGTCCAATGTGAAAGGATCATATACAACCTGTAACATCATACATATGTACACTTTTGCAACAAAATACACTTGCCCTCATGCAATTCTAACCATCCTGATATGCACCCCGTTTGCGGTGGGATGTTAAGCAACCAACAACCAACCCACCATCATATAGTTCGATACCAGTAACAGACAAAATGTCTTATATTTATCCAGTCATCTATTACAAACACATACAAATTTATATTCGTCTGTGTATGCATTTGTGAGTACATGCAACATCAAGACTGCAATCCCATCAGACCTTGCATTTCATCCAGGAAGTATTCTCCATGCATCTGGAAATATGGAAAATAGAAGACATTTTTCAGAACCTCCCATGTTGGAGGTGATTGCGGGAACAAGTTGGCTTGGTATGCAGTTCCAAAACTCAGGATGAAAACCAGCAGAATAGCAACGAAGAACCAGAGGTCTGCCAACTGGAAAATAATCGGGTCAGCAAAGTGATGAGGACAGGAAAAGATAACACGTACAATCTGCAAAGTAACACAAGAACCCTGTCCTAACCAATAACTTTTTTTTCCTCACTGAGAAATTTTAATTTAAAAAGTTCAAGTTTTGGAAAATCTGTAAAAAAAATCATAGCTATAGCCATTAAAATAATTGCCTCTTTGTTTTACACTCATTGTATATGGAAGTAGGCACCAAACTGCACTGTTCCATTCCTCAGTATATCTCTCAGCTTGTGTGATTAGAACTATTGTAATGTATTAAGCAATGAAGCAGCACATACAGTGTAGTGTCCATACAGCCAAAAGGATTAAGAATTAAGCAACTCAATTTTCTTTTTGATGATTTGCTGGTTTTAATTTTCGTCAATCACAGAAACAAACATCTCACCATTTTCCTTATCATGATGACCTTCGGGCCTATGTTCTTCTCGGCATAGAAGAACTGTAGAAAGCGCAGGTAGAACAGTGCCATTGTGATGCTGTAGATTATGCGGGCCCAAACGAACATTTCACGTTCCAACAGGTACCGCAAGACAATTGATACAGCAAACAGCACATACATGAGAAGATCAAATTTATTCCACACATTTGCAAACCAGCTTTTTAATTTGTATTTCACAGAACCATGGTCCCTGCTCATGACCTGAAAATTCAGAAACAACCGAGACATATAATCAGATTCAAAAGGTGTTTCTCAACAAGGCACACTAGATCAAATATTCCTTGAAGGTCACAAAGTTCCAAACCGCTTTGTTGCTTAAGATAGGAGTCAGGAACATTCTGACAAACATTTGCCCAGTTACAAAATAACTTCAGCAAACAGGGGTTCAAATTATAAGTATGGTTTGCTTGTACACAGGGCTTCAGTTTTATGAATATATTTATGAAAGTCCCCCAAAACTGCAGCATCCTCCCCTCCCAGTTTCTTGTGGGTTTTGTTTTTGTATACCTGATTATCATGTGGCAAAACTAAGCATTGACAAAACTGTGGTTACCATCTAAATTGTTCAACAGCTTTAAAAAGTGATGTTTAATTTCCCTGTCTGGTAAGAGGTAAGGAAACAAAAACTTGCTAGCCAGGCTCTCACCTGTCTAATTTCCTCCAGAACCATTGTGCCTAGCCACATCCAAGTTAAGTACTCATAAATGGAAGGTGAATCTGTCCCAGGCAGTGTCAGCTCAATCAGCACGAAGTACGTAAAGAGACCCATGAAAACCATATATGAAATCTGCAAACAGGCACAGATCACCATGACAACACAATGTGGTATCCAGAAAAGGATATTGTCATTATGTCTGTATGATATTGTCTGGACTACTCCTATCTCTGCATGCAGATCCAGACACAAAAGTGATTTGCACCTCTCCCAATTAGTTACAGAAACCACTTTCACCCCAGCTCTGCCACCATGCTATTTGTGAATAAGAATTTCTAAAACAAAACTCTTCACAAATGTCCGTCATACTTGTTAGGGGTCATCAATAGGATTTTTAAATTTTGGTTTTTGGTAGAATCAAAGCAGTTTTGTTGGAAACTACCCAAAGATTTGGTAGAATGTCTATGTGAAGAGAATGACCAACCATCTTTCTTTTCAAAAACCACCACAAATGATGATTTTTTTTTTTATCTCACACGGAGCAACACTTACAATGCTACAGAAGAACTTGGTGATGGGAGCCCTGTAGAAGTAGATTATAGCAGCAAAGATGTTGATGTTGTCCACAGTCCTCAGGTCAAAGAGATGGACCTTGTTAAACTTGCTTGCTATGGTGTATATCTTTTCCCGTCTTGTCTCAGCACGCACAAATCCCTTCCCATCATTGTCCGCATCTGGCAAAGCTCTCGGAGAGACAGTGTTGTTAAGGAGAGGTGAACCCCTGGCGGTCTGAGAGCCCTCTGTTCCCCCTTCTGATCCTGCCTTCTTGTCTTCCTCTTTAAGTGCATCTTCAGCATTGAACTTAATGAAAGAAACCAGCAGAGGGAGGAAAATGCACACTGCAATCTGCAGACAGAAAAGTGAAACTGCTTGTCGTCAGCAGTGCTATGTTATCTGCATGTGCCACTCCTGCGTATTCCCACATACTTCTGCACAACTTTCCGCATATTGGGCTTTCCTACATCCATTTATCTCACGCCAGTGTGAATCAAAGATCAGACTTAAGCAGCTGTCACCAAATAGGAAGCAATGCTCTTTAAACCCATTGGTGAAGACATGCTTATCTGAACTATAACAACATTTTGTTTTAAGCTTACGTCTTTCTACCCTCTCCATGCTTTTACACATCCTTCTACATCAGCCATCCCACTGTAACCCCCCCCCCAACCCCCAACCTCCCACCCACTCTTGTATATCAAAATAACATCGTAGCCACTAAGGTCGCTCTCTAATGTGAGAGGTTGCTCCTGTAGCCACATGTAACACAGCTGTTCCTAAGCCACTGACGTTATTGTCTGTGCTGTTCAGTATTATGTATTATTATTATGTATTATATTCAGTATTACGAACAGTCTGTGCTGTTCAGCAGTCAACTTTTTAAAAACTAAAGGGAGGTCATTCAAGAAATGGCAAATCCCAGCCTTGAGTTTTCAAGCTGGAAGTAACTTCTTTTTGCTAATCCATCTTCACTGAAAGTAACTACCCAGCCAGCACACAATATTGGTCCAATATTGGTCCAATCTTGGCGTTATCTTGGAATCTTGGCGCTACACTGGCCGGCGTAGCGCCAGGCTTCGCCAGGATTCGACAGTCAAATGAACAATTCTTCATATTTCCCGAACCAGCATTTAAAAATGTTGTTGTTAATGGTGGTTTTGAAGTGTATTACGAAAATAAAAATCTGTGTATGGCACTTTCTTTTGATTTTTAATTACTTTTGTTTTGGCTGGAAGAGGGATGCGCTTAAAAACTTGCAGACATGAGCATTTTTAGCATTATACATGTAGAAAAAAGAAAAAATATTTTCACTTAAAATATTGGTTGGGCTCTACTTACTGATCAATAGCAAATTGCAAGGTTAGTTTGTTGTACTATTTCACAGAAAACGACAGCGATTTTATCAACCATGGAAAATTGACATGAAGACGAAGTTACAGGAAACCGATTAAATTACAGAGTGTTGATGACAATAAGGCATAAAGGCCTCTGTGCACAGAAAGACGTTACTGGCGTAGTTCCAACATATGATGTATATAGTGTGTATGTATATGTTTGCAAACTTCCTCAAGCGTAATTCTCACAACTATGCACATGCAGCATGATGTTTGGTTTATCTTGTCTTATATTTTC
>SMGT01016654.1:33711-43744 GCA_004794575.1 Lanistes nyassanus | reverse complement strand
TTTAAGCTTACTTCTTTCTACCCTCTCCATGCTTTTACACATCCTTCTACATCAGCCATCCCACTGTAACCCCCCCCCCACCCCCCAACCCCCAACCTCCCACCCACTCTTGTATATCAAAATAACATCGTAGCCACTAAGGTCGCTCTCTAATGTGAGAGGTTGCTCCTGCAGCCACATGTAACACAGCTGTTCCTAAGCCACTGACGTTATTGTCTGTGCTGTTCAGTATTATGTATTATTATTATGTATTATATTCAGTATTACGAACAGTCTGTGCTGTTCAGAAGTCAACTTTTTAAAAACTAAAGGGAGGTCATTCAAGAAATGGCAAATCCCAGCCTTGAGCTTTCAAGCTGGAAGTAACTTCTTTTTGCTAATCCATCTTCACTGAAAGTAACTAACACCTGACTGGGTCCTTTATGGCCTGTTTGATGCCAATTGATGTAATAAGCCACACCCTCTCTGAACCAGATCAATTAATGGCCTCATCTGCGCCCAACAATTAAGCATAATTCATCAAGGAAAGTTAAAATATACACAAACTTTTGTTTAATGACAGCAGCAAACCCCTTTAGCAATCGCAATCTTAGAAAGTGTTCAGGTTATTCCACTATGATCTATCACCAACTGAAGTTGTGGTTCGGTCTCTTCTACTGCAGTCTAAAGTCTATTTACAGTTTAGTTCTATAGATTTATATTATGTGTGTTGATACTTTTGTAACATAGTATCTGTCTTTAATCCTCCTGCATCTGTAGTTTGTTTTATTTATCTTTTCAAACTCATGGTGTTTATAGCTTTATAAAATATATTCAGTTATCTTTATTTTACATGAAAAAGACATCAATGTAAATTGTTGAGAACGCTCAAAAACTGATCCCCGGTGGACACATCAAAAGAAATCTGAAAATACCTTGAAGCATCTAATAACTTGCTCATCATCAGCAGCTGGTTAGACCCTGTTTTTACATGCTATCAAAGCATAAAATCCAGTTGACCTTTAACTCTGATGTGTAGAGGGCCATGCGGCCCTTCCAGATGGATGACACTTTAGTCTGGCATGCTGAGTGTCCGGAGAACTCCATCATTTCGTATGTGTCAGCAATGGTGAAAAGTGTGGACTGGCCCCACAAAGGTAGCTCACGGACAAGCAGATGGTGTGTTAGCTGCTTATCTTTTGAAAAGCATTCTGTCAGGACCCCCACAGCCCACAGCTCACAATCCCTGCAGCCCACACAGCAATAAAAGGAGCATTCAGCACAAAGATAAGAGGAAAATCACACAGCATTGACAGCAACATCTAGTCTTAAAAATGATTAAAGAAACAGATTTGTTTGTCAGATTTTGCTTCCTGTTTATTTGGTTTCTAGGGAATGGTTGGCTTTAGGGGTTTTTACGCCATGTCAGCAGCAGAGGCTATATCACGGCTGTTCTGGAGGATGACAGTCCATTGAAATCACACTTTTAATAGTTAGTATGTACACAGGCAGTCTTTTCCTGGAACTTCATCAAGATTTATCATTCATGGAATAAGTATTTTCAAAGGTCAGACGCTCACGTGCATCGGCAGGTTTTCTAGGGCTTAAACTCATTCCTGAGATGGGTACACCTTGTGACAGAAATCTTTTATAAAAATGAGTTGAGGATTTGGTGGAGGCGGTTGGAGAGAAAGAGAGAGGGGCAGAGGGAACACAAGAAGACGACAAAATTTCAGGGTTGATTTAAAGACGAGCTTTCCGAAGTTCTGAAAATGGCATATGAGGGTGCAGTAATCACCGAGCAAATCGACTTTCTTCAACAGCAAGCTTCTGTTATCGTAAAAGTTCCCTTACCCAGCAGTGGTGGCCATTTCACTGCTCAAGTCATCCTCTTCTTCATTGTCAGCAAACTGTGACAACTGTTTCAACAATGCAGATGCAAACAGGGCACCACCTGTAAAACACATTTCCACCATTTTCCCTTACAAATGGTAGAATATTTAAATCTTCTCCACACTCTTCTCTGGAGTCAGTTTTACATGAATATGATCAAAAAGGTTTTGCCTCCTTTCCTGCTAAAGGCATTGATTTTGGCATTAGTGGCAGTGAGTGGGCAGGTGCTTAACTAAATCACCATAATATAGGCATTGTGGCAAAACAGTCTCCCATGATCAGGCCCTACCATCACATCTTAAGACATGTTTAATACTAGGCACCGTTTTTTAAAAAATAAACCCACATGAAAGCACACACACAAGTATATACAAATCTGTACTAACACACATAGATGTATGCATGTGCAAACACACCAAAACCTACATTCACAAACACACAAGAACACTCATATTCACTCACAAAGATGTATGTATGCTTGGAAGAACCTGCTTACATGCAGGTACACCCATAAAACAACATCACTGTTTATATTCCATGGCAAACATCTTTACCAATGTGATCACGGCCTTGCTTCCAAAAGAGACGAACAAGTCTAGTACGGTTGAACAGAATGGCCCAAAGAAACAGCTCTCTCTCTGGAGACTCAAAGTCAGATTGCACATTTGGTTTTCGTCGCTTCCTTCCATTAAAAAAATTGCCTGTGGAAAGAAAAAATATCTGGATGCTGACCTCACAAGTATGGAGCTCAGTTTTAGTGAGATGATGCATGTTTTGTGTATGAGTGTGCATCTGCATGCATACGAGTTTTGTGTTTGAGATAAAGTGTGTAAATGTATGTGAGAGAGGTGTGTGCGGGGGGATCCCTTCCAGTGTGAAAGAGGGGTGGGGGACATCCCTCCCAGTGTACAGGATTTATCCACATGTGTTAACAAGCATATGAAAGCTTTTAGCATGTGTATGTTCTTGTCTGTGTATTCACAAGTGAGTTTGTTTGAAAGAACTCTTCCTGAATGTGATTTGTAGTGGGCATGCTAAATGCACAGAGATTACTACATGTAGCAGCAATGATGCAATGAGCCTGGCTACTTACTCATGAACCTATGTAATTTACCTTTAAAGCATACAGCTATGAGTTACATGAGTGGGGAGGAACGTGAAAGGATTTTAAGAAACTGACCATTCTAATGCTTTTCATAACAAGGGGTTTCTTTTCAACTAAATCTTATGCAGATCTTTAGCAATGAAAGAATAAACCATGAAGTGTAACAGTTAAAAAAACCTCACCTGCTCTTAGCAGTTGTTTCTTCATGAGATGTTTCTTTGATTTTTCACCTTTCCATTCCATGGTGGGGTCCTCATTAGTCACCACAAATTTCTGGTCTGCAAAGGAATAACAATTGGTGTTTGCACACAACAAAAATGGCTTACATGGCTTTGTTAATGTTTAGTGCACGTGGTTTATTGTCAATTAGCATGGTTTCTGCTTTCAAAATTAATATTATTTGGAATAAACTTTTCAAGAAATATTTATTTAGAAAGCTAAGTACTACATTGCAAATTTGAATTAAAAATATAAAGGTAATTTGTTCAGTTTTTCCTTTTTATGCGTGGAGAAATTCATCCCTATTCAGCAGATGAATTATTATTATTACTATTTTGTGTATGTGTGTGTGTAAGAGACAGTTTTGGGAGGGGTGAATGGCACAAAAAAGGTACAGTGGTTTTGTTGTCACAATCTTGAGATTCTGTCTTGACCTTATGTCATTTTAGTGTGGCTCCTCAGTAACATGAGCCAAACAAAAACAAAAGCTTCAGCTCTCTCTCCACCACCCCACCCCCCCCACACACACAAATTAAAAAGTATCGAGTCTGCATGCGCATGATTCTCACACATACACAAGCTGATACACACAGACACACATATATAAAGCTAGTTAGATACTCCTGCCTGTATGTATGCACACAAGCACTTTCTCACTCACTCACTAATATCCTCCTCTACATTAACAAAATCCATTGACTGGAAAGTCTCAGAGCGTACGGGGGAGGATGCAACTGGATGCTAAAAATAACACATAATACAGCAACAAATACCTGTTTACAGATTACAACAGTAATTTCAGACAGATCTGTAGTCTTAAAACTATACAATTTACTATTTAAAATTGTTTATAAAGTAGACTCTATTGTTGTGCAAAGTATTTTAAACGCTGATTATGACTGTCTTCTAGAAAAGATTTGTCAACCCAACCAACTTGTCTTGTGGGAATGTGTACCCATAAAATGCAAATACCCTGGTTTTTCTTAAAACTTCTCTCAATTTGCAAAAATACAGAAAATAAGTAAAAATGTACCAACTTACATCATTTACACCAATGAAATTTACCGTCAAAGGTATGAAATCTCTTAATTTTTCATTACCTGTACTGTCTTCATGACACAAATGCATGCATGCAAGTAAGCAGCTGAACAGTTCCAATTCTGAACTTTTTCAGACAGTAAGCCAAATTAAATGTAAAATCATTTCTCAGAATTAAAATGAAAAAGAAGATGCATGCATTAGTTACTTCCTGTTTACTCACATCATATGGTGTATGCCACCAAACATCATCTGCGAAATCAGTGGTAGCATGAAGTTCTATCTCACAACAAGCTGTTGCTATGCATGCAACAGATCACATTATGAAACTGCAAAGCCTTAACTTTCATGAGGGATGTCATGAAACAGACTCAAAGAAACTGGTTTGGCACAATACCATTCAACCAGCTACCTGTCTATTTCAATCCAAGAACCATAAAATAAAACTACATGAATGTATTCTCTTTATGTCTCCTGCAGGGCCACAAAAGTTTTAGCTTGAATATTCTGGACATCTGCCTGGTTTGAAACTTATATTTGCCATTATGAATAATTTCCATATTCAAGATACAGATATGGTGTACAATTTTAAAATAATATATAGCCTTTTAAAAACTAAAACCCACTTATAGCAAGTTTATTATGGCAATATTAACTCAGTATTAACACACTGAGGACACATGCAGTTTTACCTGATCAGAAAAAAATTACAAGTGCATAATATTCAAAAATCCTACAAGATAAAAGAAAAACCTTTTGATGTACCTACAGTACTGCTTTTCATCAGTTCCTTAGCCACTTGCTAGCAGAACAATTGATCGAAGCGATGTAAAGATGTTTAACTTCACCATGGCTAGAGTTTAGTGAAGGGTTAGCTACCCTTCCCTGTTAAAAACCTGCAAGGTACAGACATGCAGAGGAGAGACAGAACATCTCAGCCTCCTCAGAAAATGAACCTGCAGTAGGAGGACCCATGAAGCTGAGTAGTGAGACAGATTCATTTGGAAGCTCTTCAGCCATCCTTTCAACCATCAATGTAGGAACATAACACATGAAGATGAAGCTGGAAAAATGCCACAACTGCCTGCTGAGATAAGAATGTACAACACTGCCATCCTAGGAACCAGAGAAGACAGATTCCAGACAAACAAAGCTGACCACAGCAGATGGTGCTCTTCTCGTCATGAGGATGACGATGCACCCTATACCTAATGTGTATCCATGATGCTGTCAAAGACAGCCCACACAGAAATGAACTAATGGGAGGGCCCGTGGTCCACACGTCATGACCAAGAAGAAGAGAGTCGCCATGAACATAATCCAGTGTTAGACCCCAACAAAGGACCGCAATGACAAAAGCAAGAAGGACTTCTACAGCAGGCTGCATGCCAACATCCAGAAATACCCAAAAGAGACATCACCATTGTTGTGGGAGACTCAAATGCCAAAATAGCCAGTGACAACAACTACCAAGAGGTCATGGGGCAGTAAGGTCTGGGCGAGGTGAATGACAGTGGGGAGAGATTTGCAGACCTGTGTGGCACAGCCTTGCCATCGGCAGAAGCATATTCCCTCACAGCAGTTTGACAGTTTGGACAGGAAATCTTTATGGAAACTGCTGAGACATTATGGAGTGCAGGAGAAGATCACCAACATCATATGGAACTCTTATGAGGGAATCATCTCGAGACTGTCCTATGGCCATCAGCTTATTGATGCCTGTCAAGTGCAGACTGGAACAGGGCAGCTGTTTACTGTCACCTTTCTTGTTCCTCTTGGCCATAGACTGGATCATGAGAACATCTACCCAAAAAAGTAGCACTCACTTTGGACACAAGAGGACCTTGAGTCTGCTGAAGTGCTGATGACCTTGCCTTTCTCTCAAATGTGCTAAGTCCTAAAAACAAGAAATAACCACTAGCAACACTGCAAGCTGAACAGTCAATCCCCATGTCTCAAAGCCTGCAAATGTGCTAAACACAGGCAGAATTTACAATCAGAACCATAAATGCCTGTCCGCTGTCCGTGTTTGACACTTGTCTGCCTATTTATGGTCGTTTTGCAGCAGAAACTAATAGCCACATGGTCAAAGGGTACACAAGTACAGGATGTACTTTATGTCCAGAGTTCATCACTGGCAAGCTGTGTACAGTTATCCATGCATCGCAACATTACATACAACTCACTGTTATCGGCAGAATCAATGCTTGTTACATGAAGCAATGGTTCAAAGAATTTAAACTTACCAGAATAAAAGTCAAATTTCTGGTCCTGCAGTAAATGTGACACCACCTTGCCAATGTACTGCAGAAGATCAGGAAAATTCTCCCAGTCAGGTGGGTCACGACATAACAAGAAGGCTGCCCACGTTTGCTACAGCACAAAAAAATCAACGTATCTTAAGAAACAAAGCTTAACTAGAATTCCAACATGCTGCATTAAACACACCACAAAAAGACTTCCTAGCCTGACTGCACTTTGAAATATATGTTTGTTCATGTCAGACGTTAAAGAAGCAAACATCTTTTCAGTACTGGCCTTGTCAGACATGAGTTTAGTATGGGAAGAACGAATTACAATTACTCTTGTAAAAATATATTTGACAAAAACTCATTTCCGGATCTTTTTTTCAAGCATATATGTGACCAGTACTCCAATATAGCAATGCTGCAACTTGTGCTGACCTTCCCATAATTATTGACCCCCTGACTGCAATTTCTGAGACTCAAAGTAGAAATTTTATGCAACCACCGTAAATCATGTATTCAGTAGGGTTGCCACAAATTTTCTGTACCTTGAGGTAAGTTATCAGATAACGCAGAAGTTGAGCTCCGGCATCCGTCTGTTCCTTAATGCACTGTAACCAGAGAACGAGAACTGGACGTTTATTCTCAGGGCATCAGACATTGACATTTCTGGGAAAAATACTCCTATCTATACAGCCTCCGATATAGCATTATATATATAAATCAGTGTATAAATCTTCAGAACTGACAGCATTAATGAAAATATGACTCCAGGAAACTATCCTTCACCAGCAGTTGAGCTTGAGCCACAGCAATCTGTGATTTTTCTTTCAATGAAGTTAATGAGATAACAAACTGGTAAAAAAAAATGGAATAAGATCTCACATTGCAGTACAGATTCCAGAGGGTCTTAATGGTGAGAAACCGCTTTAGGTCCAAACCGTTGTCAATAAACAGCTGCACGAAATCTGCTCTGTTCTGAACGAGGGCAGTGAACATAGCTGAGTAGAGATCAATACTCTGTGAACATAGAGCATATCAAGATGAAGCCTTGAAGATATCTTGCTTGTTATGCTTTGTCATATCATATCATGACCATTTTTCATCAGGCATCTTTGATTCTTTTCTAAAAATTGGATTTTTTTACTAGTTATTTCAGCTACACTAGTATAAGAAATGCAGCGTACAAAACCTAGAGGATCTGGAGATCTTTAAATTCCATACTGGCCGAAGACAAACCATGCTTTAAATTGGGGTTTAAAATGGCTTCCATAGCTTTTTTTTCATCTCAAATATACAGGCAGCAAGATTGCTAAAAGCATTAGAGTTTAGCCTACTTGTGACGAAAACAAGCAAGCTGCAAACTGGAAAGTTGTTTCACCTGCCAGTGCTGCCTGTTAGCAGATGTGAAGATCTCCTGTCGAGCAATGTCACATCTGTTCCAGGCCAGAGCTAAGGCCAGTTGAGAGTTAGCATTGGACTTGTTGGCTATTAACAAGATTTTAGACAAAATTTATTATAAACACTTGAGCAAAAATGCTGCCGTTTAATAAACAAACAATTGTTTTAAGATCTGAAGCTGCTTCTATTTCTGAGAATTTTATGTAGCAGTATTTGTTTTCATTGGTAAGCATTCATCTGCTCCAAAGCAGATGATTATTTTGTAAACAACTTTTTTTGCAAAGACTCGCCATTCTGTGATGGTCTGCGGTAGTCTGACACTAGTCCATTGAAACTATGCTTCTAGGATGTCTAGGTGAAACGTACCCATTTTACCACCATTCAACTGCCCTTTTCTACCACCAGAAAGTGATATTACAAGTCTCTACCCCACCCTCTCACCCTTTCCCCACCCTCTCTCTCCCCACCACACACACAAATTGAAAATGGCTACAAAAACTTCTCTGAAGCAGCATGACTGCTTTTTAAGGACTTAGCATATGGTAACAACTAAGACAATCAACCAGACTGCTTTAAAACTAAAGAATACAAAACAAACTGCACAAAACTTTGCAAATTCTGACCTCTCAAAAGGGCATACAGTATGGCCCGGTCAATGTCTTTAACAGAATCGGCCTTGTCCAGGTTGAATACATTTACCTGCAAAGTCAAGACCCTATCATGAGTTAAAAAGTCAAGAAAAGCAATCATAACTTTAACAAGAAACAGCAATATCAAGCTGTTCTGCAAGTTGTGACCAAATAAATGAAGCTTTAGAAACCTAACTGTATGGAACAAATTTTTCAAGTAACTGATTTTGATTACAAGATAAAAATTCTCAAATTCTAAAAGAAAAACTCCTTTCTGTTTCAAAATATCCATCCATTCATGCATGCAGGCATGAATGTGCATGCACATACATGCACATTCACATGAATGCATGCACACACACAAACACATCTGCATGCATTCGCACACACACATCTGCACGCACATGCACACACACATGCAACTTTATTTTACTCACTTACCAGTTTTCTCTCCTGCAGACATTCTTTAAGAATCTGGACACAGTCAAAAATCTTCTCATTAACCTTTTGATCATTTGGCTGCCATTCAAACATAACTTTGGCTTTTCGTATCATGGTGCTTTGAAATTTATCAGGAAACACAGTTTTGTCTTCACTGCAGAATCATAAAAACAGAAGCAAAGATTGTTAAGATTCCTCAACCTATCTCAAGTGCATACTCACCTTTGTTTTGCTTTTTAAAAAAAAAACCTATATGGTAACAATCATCACATCCATTAATAAAGATGGAATAATTTCTTCTTTTATAAATTTAATTTTTCACTCATAAGAAAGTTCTGTATGAAAGGCATTCATGCAAATTTAAATAAAAATCAACAGAAAAAAAATTAATTTGACTATGATTCATCTTTAGAATCAGACTCTTTGACTATTAAACTTACTCAGCAGGAGTTTTGGTAAGACGATAACCCAAAGCAATAAAGTCAGCCACTCTGCCTGACCCACTGATGATAACCACTGGAATTTTGCGCTTTATGCTTTCATGCACCGTGTGCAATGTGTTGACACCACCCTCCACCACTATCAGGACTGAGGGGACATTGATACCTGGAGCAGGAGGCAGCACATCATGATGATAAGCAAAGAAGTGGAAATTATATGTTATCTTAGCACACATCCAGCAGACAGCAAGATCATTTATAAAAATCTAAATATGTAACTCTGATGGTACATTACCATGGAAGTCTTCCTACATGACTGGCTATGGATGTGCTCCGAAATGTTGACATTGCATTCTTTCATCTTCTAGTAATACCTTTGCTCATCGTCCTTGTTCTTACCATGAATTCAGTGTTACACAAATCCGATTTTGTCTGTGTGCTTACGTTTAAGCCTTGCTAGATGAAGGCCTTCCACCTCTTGCTTTTGACTGCACTGAGTTTTAAGTAAACTCATTAACATGCATACTTTCGGGCATATACTTTTAGTCGAGCAACCTTTTGAATGGCCTGAAGACATCTGATTAATGTAGTATGTAACTGTGAGTGAAACCCCACCCCCACCCCCAGTTTTCATGTTAATGA
>SMGT01016654.1:20310-33435 GCA_004794575.1 Lanistes nyassanus | reverse complement strand
AAGGCCTTCCACCTCTTGCTTTTGACTGCACTGAGTCTTAAGTAAACTCATTAACATGCATACTTTTGGGCATATACTTTTAGTCCAGCAACCTGTTGAATGGCCTGAAGACATCTGATTAATGTAGCATGTAACTGTGAGTGAAGCCCCACCCCCACCCCCACCCCCAGTTTTCATGTTAATGATAGAAGCAGTTGGAAACAAACATGTTTCCTTTTTAATTGTGTAACCATGAAATTTATATACTCACTCTGACTCTCTGCTACACCCGTTTCAACAATGGATGAGATATGACTCTCGAGCTTAGCACGAAACTCAATTTCCCTTCCATACTTTCCTTCCGTTCCATCATCAACAAGAAGAAAGTGTGTGTGGTTGTGGTCCAGAGCTACTCGACTCCTGTTGTACGCCTGTATGTCCTCCATCGTATACTGAGCTGGGAACAGGCCATTGTCCTGGTGGAATGGAGAATAATTGCAAAGCACTTTAAAACTCCCTGTTTCTGTCCGAATTATGATTCCATCACTGTTTTTATCTTCATGTGTATATTATTCCACATATGCTTGCTTCATAACCTTCTCAAACTGCTCCATCAGTGGCAAAAAAAAAAAAAAAAGAAAAGAAAAGAAAAGAGGACTTCATGGGGAAAATTTCATCTAAGTATATGCATCACTCACTAGTATGCTGGAAGAGTTCATGGGAGCTGACTTTTTCCAGAAAAGATTTTAGCTCCAGCAAGGAAAACAGAAACAGTCTAAACAAACCTACCCCTTCTCCATCCAATGCCACGTTATTCGCTATGACTCCCCAGGATGCAATGCCCAGTGCCACACACTGGCTGCGGTCAGTGTTTCCGGTGGACAGCAGATGGTCGCGCAGAGCCTCACCTACTAGCTCCATAACACCTGCGGCAGTGCCTCCAGTGATGATCCAAGCCCCTGGGAACAGCAGGCTGTCTCAGTCATGTCCATATGCAAACAATGCAAATGCTACAAACTAAGCTTAATCTGCTATCATATTTAGAATTTTAGTTTACGTGCTGCCATCTGTCATACGATGGGATGATTTTCCAATTTCTGTCATTTCTTTTACTAATCTTGTGGCATGTGCCCTGTGGCCTAATGCACAATCACACAGATTGTGTCCTGGCATTCCATCGCTTCCAGTACTTCTCCTGGACCAGATATTGGAAGCGACCATGTCCCTAGTTCTCATGATCATGAAACTAAGCTTATGGGGGAACTTTAGTGCCATGTTTATGTATTGTCATGTATTGCCAACCAAGATGATGCTGGCCCAGAGCCCGTCAAATGACCCGGTTTCTAAGCGATATTAAAGGAGTTCACTCGATTTAAGTTAGACTGAAGATGATACGAGCCCCCAGGTGACCAGGCTAATACATCTGGGAGAGGGCATTTTGGTGACTTAGGCAATCATGCAAGCAAAGAGCTTCCCCAAGTTCTTAAGGGAACAAATTCAAATAATCCATAATCCTGGTACTCCTCTACTATTTGTACTGTTTCATGCATTTTACACTTTGCAAATAACCCCTTGCTTAATGATTATCTTTAGTAATAGTTCCAAAGTAATGTTTATTTAATGATGCCAGCCTGTTTATGATTGGTAAAGAAAGGTTAGAATGATGATCCAGCAGGTGCATTCATTTTGCTAAGCTAGCACGATCTAGATGGCTGTTGCTATTCAATTTATATAGGTGTTCTTTGCTGAAGTCACTGAAGTATTTTCATGTAAATGTACATTAAAATAGCTGTTGCTATTGAATTCATGTGCTATTCTTTAGTGAAGTCCCTATTTTCATGTAAATGTAAAACAAAATACTTCACAGGACTCAATCTTTTTAAGTTATGCTGTCCCAGAATCCAAGTTCTGCATTCATCTATGCCATTCTCCCTTGCATATTCCTTTGCCATCATTGAAATGTACCTGTGCTTACAGCGGCAGTTACCAAGCCCTGTTTCAGCATGTTTCTGTGACGTTCCTTGAGGTTGAAGCGCTTAGCACCTCCAGTGATGGAAATCAGTAATTTGGGTATGGGCAGGTGCCAGTAATCAATCAGAAGAGTCCACACTTTCTCCATTTCAGTCATGTGATCCAGTCGTACATACTGGAAAAGATCATTTTTATTAAAAGGAAGCAAATGATACGTGGGGTATGAAACTGATATGGGGAAGTGGGGAGAGAGGAACCTTCTTTCAAATGCCTCTATTGTATGCGGTATTACATACATAGAAGAGATAAACTCTCAACAGTTTTTAATCAGAGGGGCTGACCAGCTACCTACATATTCTAGGTCAAATATTTGCTTACAGGGGAAAATGACTCTACTGTATGCACCATAACATCCACATATGCAATAGGTACACTTTCAAAATTTATGAATCAAACTTCCTACATATTCTAGAACTAGCCTAAGGTTTGCTCACAGGCGAATTATCAGACTGAGATCCAAATCCACGAAACAATATCTCTCCAAATGAGTCACACGGCAAGAGCTGTGTGTGTGTCTTTGGGTGCCAAATGTTACGTTCCGTGTCCATCTTCACTTGGATTCCTTTCAACTCGTGCCAGGTTTTTTCGCGCCCACATTGGCAAGCAGGACTTTTAAAAAAAGCCACAGAAAAATCCTTCTTTCAATGATTTGTATATTTCCCTGTACACTTCATTAGCAAAAACAAAAGACAATATTAATTACTGTTTATTTTGTTACAACTTTTCTATGAAAAGGAAGCTTTTGACATATCAAACTCACTTTTGATGAACATGATTCTGAGCAAGGTGTTAGCAGTTTAGCTGAAGGGGGAAGAAAATCTATTTTTTTGCTAAATATTATACCAACAAACAGCATAAAATTTTCATTTTCAATAGAAGCTATTTAACATTTATAAATGATCATCTTTGGTTATTTAATGCTCATCAATCTTTCTCTAAAAAAAAGTGACTGTTCTGTAAGAATTTTATGAGGCTCAATTGTTTTTATAACGTTTCACGTTACATATTTATATATGTAGTTGACTTAAGCAAACTTCTACTATTACATGTATAATAAAATTAATTCCAATATAGTTATAATGACCTCGTTGATGCTGCATTTCTGGCATAAACTTTGCATTCTCTCTGTTGTATGTTGCTGCTGACATAGGCAGCAATGGCAGCCTTTAAAAAAATAATGGAGCCAAACAAAGAATGAAAAAATTATCTCTACACAAGAAGAATTACACACCAACTACATTAATATGATCAAACATACTACTTTATAACAAAAATACCTATCTTAAATACTGAAATTTCATCATTTTTCGCTTATGTCTCATTTCTCCATACACCATAACAACTATAAATGCTTCACTATCCTTTATGTCCCAGAAATTTGGCACTTTTTTAATAGCTAAAACATGTTATTTGAAATAAAGGTTAATATTATTTCTTAAAAACACAATATTTCTCGACATTAAATGAGTGACAATAGAGTACAATGATGTTGATGACAACAACAGTGATAACAACAGCAACGATGATGGTGATGATGATGATGACGATGATGATGATGACGATGATGATGATGACGACAAGGACCACAAAACAATGACCATAATAATAGTGATGGCGGTGCATTTACCCGATTGATATTCCTCTGATCTAGAGCGTCTTTGGCAGTCTTAGCAACTGTTGGTGTATAGCGAGACCTTTTATTTACGGCACTGGTCTGGTCGCTGCCCTGCCCATCTCTGCTGGTGCCGTGACCAGTTATGGCGTCTTCCTCTCTCTGAACACCAGGCACGGGCCTTGGCAAGACAGAGGAACCATCTGCAGTGCTTCCAGACTGTCTTTTCTCTTCAGTCAAGCTACTTTCTGCTGTGGCGTTACCTCTCTTTTCTTCAGTAGTGCCATGGAATGATTCTCTTTTGAAATTCTTTCTAGGCTGCTTTTCTGTTTGCTTAGTATCCGAAGGGTCACTTTCGTAACCTTCAGACATGCTTTTCATAAGAATGGGTTCCTGGCCTTGTTTTTCGTTCTTCTTTCGTTTTTTGCTATTACGCTTTGAAGCTGGGGATGGCGAAGGTACATCAGGGTCTGAAACATTAGAAGGATCTTTTTTAGGACTCGGTGATCCACTTGATTCGCTAATGTCAAATGTCCACTGATGTGTCTGACTGAGGGTTGAATGCTGTTTATGCAAAGCTGGCACCGGGGGAGGGTATGTGTCCTTATGTCTAGTCTTCTGTTCACGTTTGTGGTGGGGAGGCTTGTGGTCACCAGGTGAGAAACCTCCGTAGTTGTCGTTTTCACTCATGGCAACTTGCTGGCTAAGCTGGTTCGCGTGACTTTGTTGGTCGATCAAGTGAACTGAACTGAGACTGCGAAGTCCAGCTGTGAGCTCCTGATCTTGCTCTGAACAAATACTTGGATTGTTCCTGAGGATGTCGCTTTCAATGTCTGACATAATTAGGATAGGACTTCCATAACCATCTCACTGCAAACAATAAAATATTTTTTAAATCATCATAGTCTAGCACCCGTTGACAGTTTGACATGCACAGTACAACGTGCTGTTATAAAATCATAGGGCCATGCTGCATAACGCTTTTCTGACGTGACGTACACAAGTGCTTCAAAACTGACTTACAATAAGTGCTAAAAAAAAAACCCCGGTATCACTAATGGTCCACTTTTACACTGTTTCAAGTGATGTTACTGTAGTATTATAAAACGAAATTATCAGCTTATATAAGTAAATCTTTATATGCAAATGTTACAATGCATTTGAAATATCTTCATGTAGAAAATAGCTAGTCTATATCTGCTTACCCCTGTAAATATTCTCGCAAAGCATTTCAGTAGCGCAGACAAAAATCAGCTCCACATGCGAAACAGGTGAGGGGCAGGAAGTGGGAACACCTTTCGTCATAACAACTTCCTTTGTTTACGTCTGTTGTCGGGCGCCATGATGTATCTCAGGTAATGCTTATGACACGTAAAAATCCTTACCATTGAAACAGGTTAATTTATATGAGTGCTTTGGTATGTTAATCGCAAGAAAGATTGCACAGGCGACCAAACTTTAAATTTCTGAATAATGCAAGATTGGATATGAAAATGTAATCGATAACGCTCGTCAACATTCCATCGACACCCCCCTGACTGGATACGCGCCTGACGTCATTGTCGTCTAGCGTTTGCAGCGCGCAGCCCTTCACGCTTCAGGCCATGTCACGCCCATGTGTCGGTGGGCTTCTCAGACAGCACAATATTAGTATTCACTGATCAGAACTTCTCAGACATCATCATATCAAAAGAAACAGAGCACTTTGCACTCACGCGTAGAACATATAATTTACAGGGACGAGTCACCAGCTTTATAGTTCATGGACTTCGGATTGTACATAACGTATACGTGTATAGGCTCCAGTGCTGGCTTGCGTTAGCGTTCGTATCGTCTGTTCATATGTAAAGGTACTGTACGTAAAATACAAAGGGTTAATGGGCCTTACAACCACTCTTAATTATATCCAGACTGGAAGTGCCGAAATGCAGATACGAACGCTCATGCACGCCATCCCAGAAAAATATTACGAAGACAATTATAACTTGTGGACTTTTAGAGAAGGCTTTAGTTGTACGGTACTGCATGAACACGTACACGAGAAAGCTAATTTAGGATTGCGGGTCAGAAGAATGAGGTCTTTTCGTTGGGTGGGGGATAGGGTAACTAGAAATTGTGAGAAAGAGGATTGCTTTAGTACTTTAATTGCCTGAACTATTTAAGTCATATGAATTGGGGGGTTTTGATTCTGGGGTTTTGTCTGTGTGTAGGAGGTATTGAATTGGCGACTTAATTAGTTAAGCCCATGCCCTTACCATGCATTTTGATATGAACTTACGCCAGTTAACAAATTTAGTCATATTGCAGTAACAGCACAATTACCAACTGCAACGTGGGCTCTTTGCATGGAGCAGGGCTGATCTAATGCTGATGATACACATATGTGTGCTATGTACGAATGCATGGATAGTTGGTAACATATACAGTGTAACAACAAACGAAAACTAAAACAACCAAAAAGAACCTCTCTTTTCCAGCACATTATACACTGTATTTTGGCTAGTTTGTTTACTTGGTCTTGTTGTGTTGATTTGATGTGTGCGCTGTTCTTTTGGTTTAGTATTTGTAGATGTTTGGTTTTGACATGTCTGTGTTTCTGGGAGGGGAAAAAAGCCCTGAACAAAACAGAAAGTTGCCTACAGCACCCTGTGTTCCCAGGCGGTCACCCATCCAAGTACTAACCGGACCCGACGTTGCTTAACTTCGGGGATCGGACGAGAACCGGTGCATTCAACGTGGTATGGCCGTAGGCAATAGCAATTTGGCCAGCAGACCTTATGTATGCTCATCAGCACGTTTCAGGCGGCAAACTGTTCATGGATTGATGAGATCGCAATTAAGAGAAACGAATCGAACATCTAACTGTCGCACATGCATATATATGGCCTTTCATTTAATTCAGCCATCGAAAGTGCTAAACACGGTTAATGCACTCAAACTACAGTTACAATTATAATGAATTAAGGTCCTATTGTTTTGGTGTTTTGCAGGATTTCTCCACTTGTTTCCGGTTATTTTTTTAAAAATACTTTTACAACATACACCCGATCGAGCTACCGCGATTAGTTCTAGAATGTTCTCTAATAAGCTATAGGAGTTTGGAGAATGAAGCATAAAACTGTGAACGCGCTTCAAGACTTTGCTGACCCGTGGAAGTGCCCCTCCGAAGCCGATCGAAGATCCGAATTTCGCCTGTCATAGCACATTACATCATGATTATACGTCTTTTAAGATTGTTGAGGAATAGGCAAAATTTCAGAGTTTCGAGCAGCCAGCGACCTGGGGCTGTTTTGCACTGTCAATAGGCCTATAGTATCGTCTGCCCATGCACATGTAAAGGCGCACGCGAAATAAACAGGGTGACAATTACGGCCCGTTATAACTTGGGTAATGTACGTGTGTCCTTGTCTGTCAGACCTGTTGTGCACGAGAATTAAGGTCATTCATTGGGCTATTCATACGAGGGGCAGTCTGAAAGTCCGCAGAATCCAGGAAACTAAAAGGCATACAGACAATCCAATTATCAGAGTTTCTTGAAGAAATTTCCATGAGCATCAAAACAACTGCGCATCCTCTCGAACCGTCTTCTCCAGGCTTTAAATCTCGTGGCTTCCTGTGTAAACATAACAACTCATCTCATGAAGGCTGCGACGGCATCATCAAAACTCTCAATGTTCCACATAGGTGATATGTTTGGATGGAGTCTGCACCAAGCCTCGAAGACTCTAGATCTGGGGAAACAGGGAGGGACATATACCAGTCAGAGGTGACTGTGCATCTTTCTTCAAGAGGCACAAATGGTAAAAAGCCTAGATTCGGGGAAGAAAGAGGCCATCATTTGTTTCCCTGTGGTTCTTGGTCTTCTGGGAGTTTGGGGGGTGGGGGTTATCTGAACCCCCCCCCCCGGCAGAGATCTGCTGCTTGTGTGATGTTATGACGAGCGTCACGACACCAATAAGGGCAATGTAACGTTATGCCCATCTATCTGATGTAGAGGTCACGGGCACCAATAAGGGCAATGTAACGTTATGAGTTGTAAAACCCGCGGACGTCTTCACGTGCACTGGAAAGGGCAATGTTGCGAAGTCTGTGTTAAAGCCCCATCACCACACTGAAACGTTCAGCACTGTTTCTTCCAACACTTCATCAGTCTCATCTTTTCTTTTGGTCCATCAAAGTTTTATTCAGCAATCAGTGATAGTCCAAATGGCGGGCCGGTTTACAACTTTAGTAACTCTCCATGTCCAGTAGACGATCAACTTCATCCGTCTGTATCTCTCTGACCAAGCATTTCTCCAAGTATCCAAGTAAAAGTCGTTCTGAGTCTCTTGTGTCGTTTTGTGTTCTCTCCCCTTTCCCCACTAGAGTTTATATATCAGTGTTAAATGTCTACTGCTGACCTTTCCCCACTAGAGTTTATATATCAGTGTTAAATGTCTACTGCTGACCTTTTCCAGTCTGCACGCGTGGCTGTGTCGGGCAACTGCATGCTTGGTGACCCTAGTGGACGATGCATGATTTGGAGTTACGGCCCTTTTGTATATAGTTATTGAGTGCTGCGCGGCTTAAAATGGTGTGTCTGATCTCTCAGTTATGTCTGGCCTGCTAAGTGTTAAGTTCAGGCTCAGATCTGTCTTGGATGGAATGTTCTCTTCTAAGCTGTACTCTGTGCCCCTCACTAACCTACCTGTATACCTACTGCCTGGCACGCATATTGTTACACTTCGTTTCTGGATCGAAGCGGTAAACACAGGTTTCGTCTCTAGTGAGCATCTGCCATGTTGACTGTCCACTGTTGAATTTCTCCAACACTTCGAGCACCATTCTGCGCTACCCCTTTGCTGTTCCTCGCCCACTTCATGAGACATCCAACAAGCGCAACGCTTGTGCAGACCAGGATGTTGCAGCAAGATGGTGTACGCTGCTGATTTTCCAATGCCAATGGCCTTCTTCAATCTCTGTAAGAGTGATTTGTGGATCTTCTCTTATCAGATTCTCTACTGCAGCAATGTTATGGGGGGTAACGGCACTGACCAGGACTGGTGTCGTCTTCTAAATTCCTGACCCCCCTCCCCCCCTTAAATTCACCGTGCCACTTGTACACACACTGGCCTTGTGTGGGCCAATCTTGCCAAAAGTGTTGACCAAAGTTTCATAGGAACTGTTTTGAAATCGTAACAAATCACGGGGCGTGTGTCACGATTCGTAAGCGTCATCATGCATTTCGATTGGTTCTGAGAGACCTTCTATAGTAATTAAAATCGGACATCAGTGTCAATGATCGAAAGCCTATTCCATGATTTTGTCCTTTAGATTTTTATGTCATAGTGTCACGAGTCCGGATTCTACAGACTTCAAGACTGGCTGCATTGCCTGTGTAATTTGAGAAGCAGACGCAACCGGGCTCTCAAACATATCAGGTAGATCCCAATTAAACATTAGCCCAAGTAGCAGCTTTGAAAGCTGATATTTTTTGTCTGCTTGGCCATGTAGATGTGATCAATGCACTGCAATAAAAAGCCCGAATCATTTCTAATCCAAACAGCGAACGGTATGTAGTTCGAAAGCCTTCAAAAAAACAGCCTTAATTTGAACGTCTAATTAGTAAATTTTAGTTTTCTTAAAACAATTATGCTGTTCCATTTGAAACTACAAAAATAAAACAACAAAAACCAGATGAATACGCCTTAGCATCTCTTTATTATTCATCCAGACTGTTCTTCTTTCGTGTCAAAAAATATATATATACAAAATATGTTGAAACATAAATCACCGACAAATAGATTTTTTTAACCTTTCCTGTATTACGTAGATCGTTTTGGCATTAGAATAATCCGGTTTGCTGTTAGATAACAGAACCTGACAGTTTATCCACCAACACAAGTAGGCGTACAACATCGTATTTCAACAACATATGGATGCAAGAGTTCATAAGGCTACCTGAGACACATTTCAGGCGCATCTTTCCTGCAGCACTAGAACGTCGACACTTCCACAGTTTTGTATTTAAAAAGTTAAAAATCTACAACCGCAATTAGGTGTTTGTATTAAAATAAGCATTTAGTTGACGTACTTAAGTTGGTAAATATATATGGTACTTGCTGAAAGATTCCTGAATCATCTTTTCTCGCACAGCCCGAGAACCTAGGAAAACGGTCAAACCATTCTATGACATTGCAAGTTGTGAAAGATCGTTTTTTTTCCCCATATTTTAAATAGCTGACGATAGACTCTTTTTTCCCCCTTTGTGACTTTTTTTCACGATTTCTCTTTCAGTCTTTCTGTCTTTTTTCTCTCCCTCTTCATCCCTCTATCGATATTCCTCTAGATGACTCTAGTGCATTCCGATTTTCAGAAATAAGTAGCTCAGTGTTTTCAGTCCGTTTTCTTTTGTCCTTTTCAAAAACTGTAAAATCTGGAAATGCAGGCCAGATTCTAGGGACTGGTAGAGTAAACATATGTAAAGCTCTTTTCATTTAATTATACATCTTTTTGTACTTTTTGTTTACAACACAATTCGCGACAATTCTAACATTGCAACAGGGATAAGCGTACAATCTCAGTTTACAATTACATGTACACGAAATGCACATTAACAAACATATTTCCTCTTTGTGATACCAAAATAGTGTCCTCTTCTATTATGTACAGCAATACATATTTATAACATATTACGTCATGAATGAACATTTCAGCACGGATTTAATGCTATCCATTGAGGTTACGGCCCTATTACAGTAAAAATAAGAGTGTATGCGCATTTCGGCATGCTTTATGCGCGCCATGCGTATTTTTTCTTATGAGTTTGTGGACAAGTGTAAGGTACAATTCTGTGGCACCGGCCAAGCTGTTTTGTGTACATTGTTTTCAATTTTTGTTCTTCAGCAGTACAAGATATTGATTGAAACAGTCATTAGTGAAACTGTTTTATACAAAAAAATCAAAGATAGGTAATTGAAGTTTAACATGTAAAAAGACTTAAGATCTGACACACTAAGTAGGTTGCATGGTATTTACAAATTTCACAAACAGTTCAGCTCGAGTGACTACAAAATCTCCAGAGTTCATGAAAATAGAGGTGGTGAAAGTTATGGCCCTGGCGGATAATTTAATCACTGTCAGTTTCTTGCTTTATTTGGTTCTGTAGAGTGGGGGATCCCCTTGACTAAGTTTTTGTTTCCTTGTTTGCTTTTTACAAAATCACGTCAGGATGCCGTTATGCACGATTATAAGAAATGAATGTGTTTTATAATTATTGCATTTGCACGAGGGGTATACTTAATAGACATCGATATAAGTCCATGGCTGCTTCACAATTGACTTATTCCTACAGCAGAACAGGTGGCAAGGAATGTTTGCATGAACTCAGCCCTTTTGAGTGAGTGAGCGACTGTGTGTGTGCGTGTGTGCGTGAGAGAGAGAGAGAGAGAGGAGGAGGGGGCGTGCCTGAGCGCGTGTGCATATATGTGTATTCGTTTGGAGCTGGAGGGGGAAGGCAGGGCAAAAGAGAGAGAGTGTGTGTGGCTGATATAATTATGTCATCAAGCGAACGTCTCATCATGTTCTGAACCATCCTTCCATCAACCTCAAACAAGGAAGTTGCACTTGCGACTCCTTCAGAAGACAAAGTTAAAACTGTGTATTGTTGGTGTCCGGTTAGAATCGCGTGAGACTTATGTCAGGTCGGGAAAGTGCTGAAAGGGAGTTTATACTTTTAAAAATATTTTTTTAACCCTTACAGTGCTAGTTATACCGTGTCACTCAACTCTCCTTTGACTTTATCGAACTGGGTGAGACCGCCATAAGAGAATACCAGCATATTAAAGCTATAGTTACGGCTCCTTCGTAAAGACCGATGATAGACCAGTGCAGACCTCTAAAGCTTTATACAATTTAGAACATTTTTCAGCCACAAACGTTAAAATAAGCCGGAATAATGTCTAAGAACCATTACCGTCTCGCATGAAAACGTGTGAATGCAAGGCAGTCATGAAAGATGTATCTAATAGTAAAGCGAGCCACAACCTGTAGTATTTAACTTTTTGATGTGATCCTTGTTTTCCGTAGGCACTAGGCCTACAAGTTTTGTTTTAAGAGTGTTTGACTTCCGTCTTGTTTCAACTTAATTCTCGTTACTCATTCCTGCGTCTCTAATTATAGAGATGGCGTCCTCAAGAATGTTTGAGATTTCGTCACCTCAGTTTCTACTGATGTGGAAAAGATAATTAGGTGCCCACTTCGGTGTCTTAGCATTTTAGTTCAGAAAAAAATATATGGACAGGAGACCGGATGTAGAAAATATTACCACACAATAACCACCTGTTGCAACAAATCTAGAGACAGAAATGAGATGGCTAGTTTGTCTCCAGTTTAGTTTTCACAAATGGTTGTTAAGAACTAGAAGATAAAAAAAGTGATAAATTTGTCCAGTTTGTCATAGGCTTACCTCTGTCAACGTGTCGCATGTCAGTCAAACGTCCAACAGCGCACAACGGAGGGCGACAGAAGATGTAAAACAATCTTCATGCGTCAGGCATGGAGATCTGGCTGCTTATATTTGCTGGAGTATTACACAAATGTGCTCCAAGTTCTGTCTTTCCTCGCCCCCCCCCCCAACTGCATTGTGCAAATGCAGTAGTACTTCCTCAGGAAGTGTCGAAAAACTTCCCTTTCATCAAACCGAAAGGGAGTTAAACACTACAAATAACAGGCATTTTTACTGTTAAGAACGTTGCCCTGTGGTCCTGCAATCGCTATAGCTGCCTATCTACCCACAGATTTCTGTTTCTTGGAGTTACAAAATTAGAAATGCACACGTACAACAAGTGCTAACATGCGGTTATTTGCAATCGCACATACTAAGCAGCCCTAAAAGAGACATCTTCCAGACTGAGATAACTTCCTTATGACTTAGCTACCCCTTGAACCCCGCTTTTGATAGGAAACTGACACAAATTGCATTGTAGTTGCTGAAACATACGAAACTGTGGTTTCCTTTTGCTTGCAGTGATTTGGCTTCAGTCAGTAGTATTGCTTAAGAAGTCAGAGAAAGAAGGGGATTTATACAGCAGTTTCTGTTCAGAGAAAGAAGGGGATTTATACAGCAGTTTCTGTTCAGAGAAAGAAGGGGATTTATACAGCAGTTTCTGTTGCCTTTCACAACGTGTGAGATAGAAAGAGGCAGGCAAGAAAATCAGGGTGGTGAATTCCTGTAAAGCCACACACCACGATCCAAAACCTATTCTGAGACACCTTCGAATAGATTTTATCAGATTCTCACACAAGCAAACAAATCAGGCTGGTGAATTCCTGTAAAGCCACACACCACGATCCAAAACCTATTCTGAGACACCTTCGAATAGATTTTATCAGATTCTCACACAAGCAAACAAATCAGGGTGGTGAATTCCTGTAAAGCCACACACCACGATCCAAAACCTATTCTGAGACACCTTCGAATAGATTTTATCAGATTCTCACACAAGCAAACAAATCAGGCTGGT
>SMGT01016653.1:555024-584763 GCA_004794575.1 Lanistes nyassanus | reverse complement strand
GGGGGGGGGGGGCAAACGGGAAGAGGATGGTAAGAAATGTCCTATTAAGATAAGAGTGAACTGGAACCTACAAGGGGCAGAGATGCAAGGAATAATAAGCTTTTCGTGAGCTATTTCTGGACGTTGATTGGTTCCAGTATAGTAAAGATGAGTAATAACTATTTAACATAATTAATATGAACTTACAACACGCACGTTGTAGTCTATGGGATGTGTCATCAAGTAAATGTACAATTTCTCTGACACGTAGATAGATAGATAGATAGATAGATAGATAGATAGATAGATAGATAGATAGATAGATAGATAGATAGAAGTGTGCTGGGCTTGCCAGAGGTTAATATGATCTAGGTAGGGGGTCGACAAGGAACACGTTGTGGATAAGAAAGTTATTACCAGGAGTTTCCCTGTCAGAAACAGGCGGACAGAAACGATCAGAAACTAAGCCATTTCCCGTCTGCCTCCGTCATTTTCTTTCTTTCTTTTTTTTCTTTCTTTCGTTCGTTCGTTCGTTTATTCGTTCATTTTTGCTTTCTTTTACTCTCTTTGCTCGTCTGTTTCTTACTGCGTTTGAGCTATTTTTAGCATCAGGCGATCACTTTCCCAGCATCCTTCGCGGCTAATTCCAGACGGAGACCTACTTCTCTTGGACGCCGAGCAAATTTCTAGCGGTGTTACATTTCTGGAACTTTGGAACGTCTGCCTTTTGCGTCAGCAAGTCTGTCTTCGCATCTCTAACTGCCCCCCCCCCCTTCCAAAAAGTCCATTTATGCAAAGAACAAACGCACGAAACCATCCGCAGCTGCCGATTTCTTGAGTGTTTCTTGTTTCCTTGAATGCAAAACTTTTTGTGCAATGTGCCCACAGCAAAATACCATCCTCCCAATACGACCCACCTTCCGTGAACAATGAGATCTCCCTTCGTACCTACCTGACTCTGAAAGTCTTGTGTGGGACGAGTCCATGAGGAAGGGGAGGGCTGGCGGTCTGCGTCATCCACTCATGCATTATTAATCACAGGCCTGTTGACCAAGAGAACATTCGATAATTAACACGGTCCGATAAGAAGATCTAACCAGCAGAACATTATATACGTTCCCGACACAAAATGTAATTTTAAGTGTCAAAATGAGATGGCTGTGCACTGCTCAAGTGGTTAGTGTTAGTCGTTCTGGTTTACTTTTTTCTCTCTTTTATTCGTCGTTACATAGGCCTTCGGTGCTGACGAGATGTTAAAAAACAAACAATTGACCTAAACCATAAACAATCCGTTAATCTAATCTTTCGGCCTGTTGCTTTGCCCAGTCGGTCCCTCCTTCCCCCCTTCCCTCCTTTCTCTGTACCCTCCATCGATCTGTTTCCTTCGCCGACAAGAAGTACACATCATCTATCTGATGCAACGCGTCTGAAAGAAGTCGTACTATTTCCCCAACTTAGTTTAGCAACGCAAAAAAAAAAATAAATAACACAGTTTATCAGTAAACAAATTTCAGCTTCGTACACAAAGAAACATTTCTGTCGCTCTTATTTGTATTGTATTAAGAAAAGGGATTTGTAAAAATTCCCTTTGTGTTGGGGCTGCGAGTTTCCTCTCTCGTTGGCATTTGACAAACTCAAAGGAAACATGAATTGCTTTTTTTTCTTTTTTTTTAAAGAAAATGTTAGCTTAGTTTATGTAGCCAGTGACAGTAAACATAGTCGATCGGTAAAAGAGAAGGCGACTGTACAGTGTGTAGATGTCGAGATTTTCTCTTTTAGCGAACAAATAAACGCGTTCTGTCTTTGCGTAAACGCACATTTTCCCCAAGCAGTTTACCGGAAATAGGGATCCGGAAGATCACAGACTTTAAAAACAAATCACCTTCCTATCTTATATCGAGCAGGAAGAAGCCACCTACTGCTTTATTTTGCTCCCTCCTGATTCATCCATGGGCGTTGGTGCGCACTTTGTTATTCTTCTTTCGTCCACAATTCTCTGTCCTTCCTCCCCCCAACTTCCCTTCCTTCCATTCCAACTCGCCCTCACCAACCAGCCAGCTTGTTTCTGCTATTTGCAAAAGATTATGGGAATTTAGACTGGCGAAATGGTTGTCAAGCGACTCGTATGGGAACACTGCGCTGTTTAAGATGCCGCCCATCAGCTTAAAATAACACCAAAGTGGACACAAACAGGAAATATACATATCCTGCGTGGGTTGACTTGCACTTCTACAATAATCTTGCGCACTTTCAATGACCTTAGTTTCTACCCACAAAAATAGTTGTTTTCGGAGCTGGTGACCTTCCTGTGGAATGTACAAGGCTGCCATGGAAGCCGGCTATGCTGTTTGTTGGTTGCAGGTTCACCAAACATTGTCGTCTGCCGCCTGCTTTGGCATAACACAGACCAGATGTCTTGGACTAGATATGACAGTGCGTAATGCTGATCAGCGTTGCTACAGTAAATCTAACGAATTCCCTTCCTTCCTTGAGAAGAACCGGTAATATCATGCGCACTCATAGCCTTCAATGTTAACTGCGGTAATTTGAAGTCGATGAAACTTATCGCACGCCAATCACACTTCCTTGGGTTTTCTATCCTCAGTTAACTGTATAAAGACAACTCCTGTAACCACGAAAGTGTTTTTGCAGAGGTTATCGATCAGCAATGGGGGTCAGATTTATTTTTCCCAGGTGTACTTCTATAAGAAAACTCCCGTTAGATTGATTCAGCATAAGAACCTCGCCCTGCCTCCTTCCCTCCCTCTCTCCCTCCCATAGCCTAATTCTTCTCTCTTTTATTATTCATCCATTTTCTCCATCTTACGGTTTACTATTACCTTCTTCCTATCTTTTTCCTCGTTCCTTTCCTGCTTTCTTGCTTTATGCCTTACTTCCTCCTTCCTTCGTCTCTCTTCTCGCAGCATGCCTTAGGTACAGATTACCCCTTCCAATGACTGATTGTCCAAGTGAGCAATTACTCCTTCAAATGACTAACTGTCTAAGCATTCAATGTCCAACAGATCACAGAGCCGTGCACAGCCCCAGTGGCCTGTTCGAACGACAGACGGTTGAGACGAGGAGGGGCAAGATAAGATGGGAGACAGAGACCACAGAGATTCCTGTAACTCCTGAGATGAAGATCTCAATAGCCCGACAGGGCAGAAGGCAACCAGCACCAGGCAGGAGGAAGCTCCGATGCCAACAAATGGCGCCAGATTAGGTCTTGCCGCTGTTCTGGCTTTGGATGAGTTGCCATCAGGCAATACGATATTGCCCTGCAATGATTTATGACAGACGATATAGCCCTGGAATGATTTATGGCTAAAGTACCTATGTACTTCTCTAGCGATGCTCATTTTGTTGAGCGTTGTGGTCCGTATCGATGGCGGGGAGGAATGCCGTGTGTGGAGGAGGGGAGGAGGAGAGGGTGGATGCGGCAGCAAAAATTAATGTTGGCCGAGAAGCAGCGTTTAACGTATCGTCTTTTCATCAGCCTTACTCGAGCTGATAACGACATCGACGGATTAACTTGCGGAGCGTGGCTTGTTCAGTTAACACGCAAACACGCACAGGCGCACGCGCATGCATACCCGTGTAGCCATTAAAAGAGGAAGGGGCCTGCGGTGGAATGAGACTGAGCAGAAGGCTGAGGGCAGCTCCCGAGGAGTTGGAGGCGTGAGAGGAGATCAGGGGAGAAGAGTGAGGGGACGCTAGATGGCAGGAGAAAAAGGACAAAGCTCGAGAGAAGTAGAACAAACCGTTATGGACAACACGTGAACGGCGTCTGTGGGGAACGCTGCGCACAGACATTTTGCTGACGCTTGCAGTGCCAGGACCAGCCTTAAAGTCAGTAACTTTATCCTTGGCGACCCAGATCTTCGGTCAAAGTCAGTAGGACAGTCACATACGTCCTGCGGGATATCTTACCTTCCGTTTCTTGACAGCTCTTTTTTTTCTCCCTCTACCCCTCCCTCCCTCTCTCCCATTTTTCTCCCCTACCTCCTCAAGACCCGTAACTTAACGTAACGAACTCGCGCTTGTCACCTACACAGGGAGGAATGGGTTCATATCTCGGTTCTGTCGCAGTTTTTCTCTGATTTATGGTACCCACTTCCAGACTCGTTTCACACCGGGTTTTTATATACTCAGCCCCACCAGTCAGCTCCCCAAACCCGTCATCACTTATTCCTTTCTTTATACCATCATTCAGATCGCCTTCGTTGCAGAAGTGGAGTTAGACAACCGATCTCCCTGTTCGTCTATATGCGCATTATCTCTCCTTCCCAGTCCCTCGGCTGACTGTTCGACCATCAGTGAAGTTGACGTGAAGGTTACTGGAGAGGAGCGATCAGTTGAAGTCATCCCTCGGCAGACGCCTCAATGACAGAGGCCCAAATAGACATCTGTAGCAGCCACGGCGGCGGGAGATTTTAGTTCCCCTCGGGTCATAGGTGTCTGCTGTTACTGACCTTTAGCTTTAAACAACTCCAGCCTCGCGGTGCTCACAGAGTATGAAGCTTTCTGTACAGAACGTGTGTTCACCAGTCCCATAGCATAATATCAGTTTGAGTACCCAGTCTTAGACGATACATGCAACAGGGACTTTGTGCTTGACGCAATGCTTGACATACCAGCTACCCACATGCACGCGCGAGCACCTTAGCATGGACGAATTCATACGCGCACGCACAACGAGAGAGAGACGGAGGCGAGGGAAGGATGCAGTGAGAGAGAAAAGATATTTAAGTTTCACAAGTAAGCACAGCCAGTAGGCACAAAATCGTCTCTGATTTCGATCAATAATTTCAGAAACCCACCCGAATTTGACACTGAATCTACCTCAACTGAATAGTTTTTCATAATGTCTCAAGCTGACGAGTCCGATGTTAACACTGGAGAAGATTAAATCTTTCTTATCTCCCAACTAATAACGAATTGCACGCTGTTCATCACGCATCATGCTAAAATTATCTGCTAAGATAACATCTCGCAGTTATATGTCTAATTTATATATTTGAGTTTCCCTTCTACAGTCTGCTTACGAAAACAAAACAAACCCAGCGATTCTAGAAATTCAATGGGAGTGAACACACTTCCCTTGCCACGGCTTAGATTGCTAGCCATCGCTATACCCTATTAACGTTTCGTTTATACCGACCCTTTTGTCCAGGGCTCAAATTCAATCCACCCGAGGTTGACTGCCCGAAAGAACTGCGCTTTGACGCAAAGAGGGACCAAGCATGTCTTGCGTAAATGCCAATTTTTTTCAAGGGATAAGTGCTTCTTCTATGGGTAAACGCAGATTTGCGGACACTTGCATCTCTAGGAAATCCTACGCATTTATTGGTCTCAAAAGGTGCCGCGAACACTCCGAAGTGGTTAAAATCAGCATGCCAATCGAAATACGACAAGGCCAAGCCAGGGTTTCATCTTGCTCCGCGCTGCAATTATTCCGCGTCGAGTCACCGTATCCCTTCGTCCTTATAACTGATTTACACCAGTCCGCTGATCACCATACGACCGGGACAATGGCTTTCCAATTCATCCCCGGCTGTCGTAATATCCGCAGTAACTTCAAAAATAGACCCTCTGGTTGATGCAAGTCCTACCCCTCCTCCCACCCCTTCCCCCTCTCTCCTCCTCTTTCTCTCTCTATTTTTACCCACTCCTCTCTTCATGTGCGTCCTATCTTTTGCGATCGCACCCGTCTACGGCCTGGAAAAGGTCTGTTGCTTAATGGTTCAAACATATATCTCTGTCAAACAACTGTTTGCCGTGCTTCGTAAGTTTACACGGAAATCGATTAACTACCCGGGATTCTACCTCCCAGCTCCCCCTCTCTCTTTCTCTCTCTTCTCTTTTGCTCTTTCTCTCCACCCCTCCCCTACTCCTCTTTAATCTCCCTCCTTTCTTTTCTCCCTTTCCTCTTTCTGTTAGTATCCATCTTCATCTCTCACCTCTCTTCTCTGTCTGTGCCCACGAAAACAAACAAACAAACAAACAAACAAACAAGCCCATGGGTAGTTTGACTGTATTATTGAATCTCCTAAGATGGCGTTCATGTAGACATTTTCCGTCGCAAGTGATAAAGGAAGAAAATAAAGGATTGAGTTTGCGTGCTATACAGGAAAGATTGAAATGAAACTTTCTTTCTTTCAGTAATGCAGCGAACGACGTAACAAGAGACAGACAGACCGACATACAGAAGAATGGTTTGAAACTGTAAACGACATTAGGTGAGCGAAGCACTCACATGACAACAAAAACTCGAAAAGACACCACTGGTTCAATAAGTGAAGGACAGACAAGGGAAAACTTTTAACAATGAAAACAAAATGATGGAAGAAAATGTTTTATTAATTTAATTTGAATTTCACTATATAGCTACAGAAAGTATCTTTATATATAATTGTTTGTATTATCTGAAAGCAAATCTCTCTAAAAGGCTTTTCAAGTGACCTATGTTCTCTTGCATAATATTTATATCTCCCTTGCGGGTTATTAAAAAAGGAAGCGTTCATTACATAGTGTAAAACAGAAGAACCTGTCATACTGTTACTAACAAAGGTCGTAACATTCGCTTGCTTTGATGCAGGACTAGCGAAAGCATTTTCACTTAACGTTACTTCTCGTTAAAGACGAACAGCACAAATATAAAAACCTGATGATATTTACACAGTGGTGGGAAAACAAGACAGAATCTACTGAACATCTGGTGAATATGGCATTGCGCTGAAAGCGTCTTTTGAAGCCGTAATACAATATTCAGTAACGCTCCAAGTGCAACAAGGAAACATAATTTTTTTCGGGAGCATCTTTGCTAAGCCAGAACAGACAAAAAAGGAGGAAATGTTTTGCAAAGAAGACTTATAATAACAACGCACCATGGGCAACATATTGTCAGGTTGAGGCTGGGGCATTTTATTTTCTTTTCCCCTCGCACCCTCCCCCTTCACCCTATCTGTTTCCAGAGACAGATGCATTATTTTTAAACTGCGCCTTGAGAGAAAACAACGCTAGTGGGCTTCTTCGATTACCAGTGAACGCTCTCGACAATTTCCTCCACTAGGCTCTCGTTACGCTACAAATCACTTCCCATGCGACTCCTGCCGAAAGAACGATGGGGGGAAATCATTGCCTGCAAGTCTGGCATTAATTGTTGGGTAGTTGGGCCAATTGTTAGATCGCGTCTCGTGGGCGTCAATGAAGTGACCCGAGTCCTGTTGATCGCTGCGGGGTTTTCAAGCGCTTATAGGTCGGGTGATCAACCGCCATGATCACGACACCAGATATACCCGCTCAGTTCGGTGCCTACTTTTTTTCAAATCATAACGTAAGCTAAAAGACTATACCCGACAAACTGTGTGCCTTCGTTTTTATCACGGTGTAAGCCAAGAACCTGCGCCCGCACAGTTCTATTGCTCCGTTCTGTTCATACGGCAAACCAAAGAATTTAATCGTTTCTGGAAGCTTAATAATTACTCTTCTAACAATATTTTACATATTACGGTGCGCATCTGACATTAAGTTAAACAGAAGCTTGACTATCATATGATATGGGTTCTGTTGCAAACAGCTTAATAAGAGCAGACAGTAAAATATTGGGAAGCAATTGCTATACAGACACCCATAATTTCCTAAGTGGAGACACAAAACAAAATACAAACCAAAAATCAAAAGCCAAAACAAAACCTAAAACCAAGTCTAACATTAACAAAACAGAAATAAATCGTAAGAAGCTGTGTGTGTGTGCGCGCACGCGCGAGGGTACGTGCGTGTGCGTGTGTGAGCGATCCCCTGCTGGCCTTTCAGTATGTCTCGTCACAAAGGCTCCGACCTACCTACAGCTGGAAGATATGCCTTGTCACAATGGCCTAGTCAACAGTACGTAGAACACGTGTGCGATCGGCAGTTTATCTGACAGTACCAGACAACACTTTGTCATTAAAACACTGACAGGGAGAAAGTGGTCTGCTGGCCCTCAAGAGTTGTCTGGGTCGAGCGTGACCTGCCCAGACAGCTAGCAGTCAGTCATGTGTAATTTGAGTGCGTCACCGGCGGTCACAGAGTGTTCTAAGTATATCAGACCCCTTGACGGTTTACTTGCAGGTTAACAACCAAGTGGATCAATTCAATCAGCTTTTGAACAAAGTGTATGGCTGATTTGGGGGGCTTAGGTTTACGGATGGGGAGGGGTAGAGAAAGTGATAGGGAGAGGGACATTAATACTAGCCTGTGGGCAGACCTTCAAACAGACTGATACCAGCAATAAGATGGTCAGATGGTCAGAGGCAGCTAAACGTTCGACAGATGGCCGAGTGGAGTCTGCACAACCTTTTCACTCCAGGATGCAATCCATTCATCACTTGTGGATTCGACCCCGCAGACTCGAGACTCGAGCCCAATGCGTTAGCGAATAATGAGCTATCCGAGCTCCATGGAATGAATTGAACCAAACAAAGCCTTTGCAATGTCAGCTGCTAGCAAAAGCGATATCAATCGCAGAGCTTTTAAGACAACCATGTGTTTTAAAATCTGAAACAACGCTAGTAAATGAATAGCAGCAAAGCTCGGAATTCTTTTGTATTTACTGTTTCATTTCAGCGGGTATGAACGTGCCTGCTTATCTGCATGTGCTTTTGCGCTCGTGTGTGTGTGCGTGTGTTCCGAAAAGAAAGAGACAAACAAATGAATAAACAAAAAGGAATGCGAACATATCATGCATAGATTTAAGAGCCATTTTAAAATTCAGAACAATCTATAGCTGACGGATGCATAACTGTTATAGAAGTTTGGGATACACGTTAGCTACATAAATCCCGGCACCACATCACGGAAGTCTGCATTGTCTCTGAAGATGTCTGTCCTATGTTGTCCTGCACCGGGTGACTTGCCCCCACCACAATCTGTTGTCGCTCCGCTGCAGTGGTCTTGCTAGGAGGCTTGCGTGCTGCCAGCCCACCCGAAGGACCTCTGTAGTGTCCTTATCGACTAAACCACCGGCCAGGTAGGTACTCCGCTATACACGCACAGCAAGCTTTCGTACTCGGGCACTTGAGTACTCGAGAACCAGAGGTCACTCAAACCTCTGGCGACCAGCACGTCTCAAGGGACTGCACGCTGCAGTCATGCTGGTTTATGCCTTCTTTTCTGAACAACCCGAATGTCCGGTATGATGGAAATGATCAGAGAACCTTAAAGACGAACTAGAGAAGGGAAAACGCCAAAAGCTACGGTTAACTTATTCTCAATTGTTTCTTATCTGCATCGTTTATAGACAGAGACGGAGGGGAGGGTTTTTTTCTTCTATCATTGCGTCTGCTCCCGCCTAAACTCCTATTCCGTCCCTTCCCCTAACCCTTATTAATATTAACGCAAACGCCACTCTAGCACGATCCTTTTAAGTACCCGGAAAAACAATCTCATTTAGACCGTTAAGCTGCACGAGAAAATGTTAAAGTTCACCAGAAAACCTCTCTCACGACGTCATTACCAGCAGTTTTGAATGCAGATGATGACTATTTTGCACAACATACGGGGGATACACGCTCGGTTCCTCTTTGCGTAAACACAGATATTCACGCTGATGGGCTCCCCACGACGTTCCAATCACGCATGCATGTTTAAAGTAAAATAATTTTAGCCAGTTTGACTTACTCCACGCACGTCAAAGGTCTAAATGACGTGTAGCTGCGTTTGACCCTGGGTTGCAAACCTAGGGTGAACCTATTGCGCTAAGGCTCTAGCGGGGGTTTGTGCAACAAGCCCCTGAATTATATCACGCTGATCGATCGATGCGCCACGCTCCAATGCATCTCGGGGGAACTGCGCGGACATTCCAGGGGCAGACGATTCCAACCAGCGCATTGAGATCAGCTAAGGCGATTTTTGAAGTGCCGTGGAATTCCCTTCCATTCAAAGCTTTCACATCCGTATAAGTGGGACTTGCATGGGCAAGCCGAAGCGATCTCTGTAAACACTTAAAGATTTCTTCAGCGAATAATATTTATAGGGAAAATAAGAGAATGAAAGAGCTTTCGATATTGGGTGCGGAGTTTACACATAATTGCGACTAGTAATATGACGAAAGAGAGAATAAAACTATTGGAAGTTGTCTGCTCCTGAATACTAAGTAGGATTTGTTGTTCTTTCTACATATTCTTCCCCTCTTCCCCCACACCCCACCATCACTCCCACCACCGGCGCTGTCCATATTTATATCAATATAGTAATGACGAATACTTGACTACGGATGAAACGGTTGACTTATAAATAAACTCCCCGTGGCCCACACCGCATGAAATTTTGCTTTACACAAATAGAACATTTTGGCATATCTTTCGTAAACGCCGAAACATACGTGTGCGTACGTTTTCGGGCAGGCGACAAGTCACAGGTACATTAGTGAGCTTCCAAAATAGCTGCTCAAAACAGTCTTCTTATCTTTACCTAAGGCTACAGATGAGGCAATGTTCTATAAGCATCCAGCGAAGAATTTATGCTTTGATGTGGCATTCCATTACACGTCATGATAATTGTGCTCAGCAAAGCAGTTCATTCAGTGCGTACAAAAAAGCACAGATACAGAGAGAAACGATTACACAAAGCGAGCTGAAAAGCACTTTCGATCCTCAATTTTGTTTGAGTTTGTAGGACAAGATTTATTTTCCCAGAGTTTTATGTTTCCCCTTTCAGCATATAATCGTGAGCCCTTCTTGTAATGGCTTTGCGAGGGATCCCTCATCAAACTTTGCACAGAGTAAAAAGCAGAGACCCGGGGACCGTGATGAAACGAGATTGTTTTTTTCTGGACAGATTGTCGATCGAGAGACCAATCCCCTGCGCCGGAGCACGGCTTTTGTTCACGGAAATATTGAGAGAACGTGTTTCTTGAAGACCACATCAGAGAAGATTGCATCAGCTGTCACAGTCAGTACGCCCGTGTCTGAGGGGACTGTCCTATTCGATCGCAAGTTTTCCTTCTTCCTTTTACGGTCGTTGAAAGGAGTTCAAAACAGTTAAGACGACACGGCTAGACGAAACTAAGACCCTAAAAAATGTTCGTGTTAATTTTAAAAGAAACACTTAAATTAATAGACGCTTGATATTTTTCTGGTATCTTCAAACGCTGTAGCCTCGTCATTAACGTGTGTAAAGCTCTAGAGGCCTTTTGAACGATAAATGATGTCCTGAAAAATTAGGCTACACCTCATATTTGCTAGTACACCAATATGGGTTTGGAGCACGACAGTAAATTAGCAATTTTTGTCGGTTCTCCAGGCAACTTATATAACATATACTGTCTTGCATCCAGCCAGTTATGTCTAAAAGAAATTCAAAGACCCTAAACTACTTTTCTTTCTTTCTTTTCATTTTCTTTCACCCACGCTTCTCCTGTTGTGTTTCCTTGTCTTTCACTTACGCCTTCTATCTGTTCCTTCTCTCACGCTCACCCCCCGCCCACCCCTCTGTCTCTCACCCATTCCTTGTCAATCATTCTCTCTCAAGAACACTCCCCAGAAGAACGCAAAGACACATTCGTACGTGCGCACATGCACACGCGCAGTCATTCACTCGGGCAAAGAGAAAGAGAGGAAAAGGGACAAGGACAGAGGAGGAGGGGGTGTAAAGAGGGTAAAATGCATGGGCACTTACGCACCCTTTCGAGGGAAGATTAAATCACCTCCCCAAATCGATCGAGCCACCCGCCAACAGACAAGCAGATATTCACACCGCGAGAGGACTGTGGAATTTTCTTTATACAATTATACTACGATGGTGGGGAACGTTAAAGAAAATGGAAATGCATTCTATCGAAAACATGCAGACACAGCATGAACACAGTATTTTTCTTGCTGCATCTATATGTTTAATAGTGATCGTTCGATTTACAATTCTCGTGGCCTTAGCCTGATTTTGGGTGTGTACTGCGGCAGTAAAGACTTGGGTGGGCTCTCCATATTGCCCCACCCTCCCTCTATCTAATGTCCTTCCCTCTGCATGCGTGTATGCATTAACCCGCGCACATCTTTTTCTTCGGGTTCGTGCGGTCAGCCGCACTTGTATCGCCAAAAAAATCGCTGAACAATCCGACGGACACAGTTTCCTTCTCTTGAATACGGGTATCGAGTAATGCACTTAAGCTTCGGCTGAAAACGTCTGCTGCTTCTAAAGCAGACAAAAGCGGTCTTTGAGTCAACAACAGTCAGCACTGGTGACGTATTCAGCCGTGTCAACCCCTTCCTAGAGGACAGACTGGAAATAATTGACACGGAACCCGTGAATTGAAAATTGCAAAATCTCTGTACACAAGGAACACGTGACAGATTGAGACAGACAGACAGACAAACAGACAGACATAAAAATAGAATACTAAGGCAAACAGCAAGTAATTTGGAGTGTGGGGTGGGGGAGGCTGGCAAAGAATGAGAAGTAAAATGAGACCCCCAGAAATTGCGTGAACGTGTGGCTCGCGAGCCCGGGCGAGCTTTCAGCGCGGTGCTTGCGGTGATCTGCGCTTTTCTGGGAAGAAAAAGCCTGCAGCGCCAACACATATTCCTGCTGCCAAAATCGTTAATCTCTCCGAGAACAAGGGAGGATACAGTGCTTGCACCAGGCAGTGTGTTTGAGGGGAAGGGGTAGAGAGGGGTAGGCCTGGTCTATCACACCATCATTTTTCTCCCTCACAACGAATGTATCAACGTGTCAATATTCACAAATGACATGAGCCTCTTTAGCATGCTACTGACTGTCATCCCCATCTCAGTCATAAACCTGCCCGGCTGTTCCAACCCGATTATAGTTACAACGGACCGCGCACAAACGTCCAACGTTCAGAGTTGAGTCGACAGGGTTTGTTCTGGTTGCGTCCCAATCCTTCCCTCAATAATAAACGTCTTCAGAACCAGAACTTTGGGAGGCTGCCAGGAGGGAGGTTCTAACCTTTCCGGCTCAGAAAGTGGTGGACGGATGGGGGGGAATGTAGGAGTAGGGGTAGAACGTTACAAACCGGTTGTGGTGATGCCACGAACTGAAAGACTCCGAGGCTGCTAGGCAGTAATGCATCATCTAAACACGCACTGCAACACAGACAAGTACAAGCTCGCGCGTGAGCCATACAACAGGCCCCGGCCTGGTATTTATAGACAAAATTTCTTCAGCAGAGACCCTCAATAGGTTGGGTGACACAAAGGATTGGAGCAAGCCGTAAAAAGCATACCGGCTGATTACCATGCACATGTATACATACACATACCTATTGATTCCCATGCACAATCCTGTACACGTGCCTATTGGATCCTATGCACAATCCTGAATACTTACACATACCTACTGATTTCTATGCACGATCTGTACACACACACACACACACAAACGCACACGCACACACAGTCCTGTAGATCCTCACGATTCTTATATATCCAGTCCTGCACAGGCACAATCGTGTACACCACTCCTGGATAAACGCCATCCTGTACACACGCACAATGGTGTTCCCCTTCCTGTACACAAAATCCTGTATACACGCACACTCCTGTGTATACATACACATACTGAAAAGAAAACCACTCTGATCTACCTCACACAACAGCAACATTGAAACTCCAAAAGCATTTTGTCTGTATTGACCCTTTCCCCATTAACAGTAAAATCTGCCTTCACCTTAAGGAGCGGTCAGACGTATAAGCAGTGAGTAGCGGTCTTCTTAGGCAACGTTCACACGCGATGGGATTCTGCACGACATGCAGCCGACGTTTAACAAGTGCTTTCCTCGTTTCTGTTCTCGCCTTGGCCCTAGCCACAAGCACCAGTAATATCCTCACGCCCCAGCGACAATGCCATGAGGAACAGAAACCCAAATCCAGAAAAAGGTGGCCCCTACCACCAGAAAATGTAGACACAAATGTAAGGCACGTGCCGGTTACCATTCCTTATTTCTCAATTCTACAAGATACTTGGCTTCCTGAAACTTTAGAACGGATCTCATTCTTCCTGATATTTCCAACAGTGAATGAGTGCTTGAATCATTTATTGTCTAGGTACATACACGCACCATAAAGCACACGCACACACACGCACACACACGCATTCCCTCGCTCATCTCACCCTCACGCCAAAGGGATGGTGGCCAAAAGACTGCTGGTTGTCGTTTGACATTAACGACCCAAGCAAAGAACCCTGACAAGCCCCAGGGTGCTGAGTTCAGCTTAAGCTGGATCAATACTGATCAGAACTATCTCCACAAAGAGCATTCGCTCCCCACAAACCTCCACCATCAACCTGTCGGCGTCTCTTGCTTGACGGATAATGATTTGACACTGCCGCGTATTCTCGTCACGTTCTGGCAAAGGAGAGGCTGTCCAGCTTGCCTACTGGGCGACTTCCTCCCACGGCGAACAGATACGCCAAACTGATTTCCCCTTTGATTGTGGAAAATCGGTTCAAAGGAATGTCTTCGCTTGCCTTTATAACTGACCAAAACTCAGTAAACCTAATTAACCTTGCGACACGAACCTGCATCCCTCTGTGAATAAACCGGCGGCTGTTCCAACTGGTGGCTAAAAAAGAACGCAGCGCTGTAGTAAACTAGACAAGCTGTTCTGACATAAAAAGAGATACCACGTGCTGGTGGAACTAAAACCCATACACATTTGGAACATGTCGGATGAGCCTTTTCTAGGAGTAAACACGACTGGGTACCCTTGAGTCACGAAAAGTTACCTACAGGAGATGTATGTATCGTGACAGACCCGTTTGGAGCCGTCTCTGCAGGTTCGAAAGACGATTGAACAATGCTCATAGGAAAATGGCTCTCACCGACGCACAATAGAAGCTTTCCAAGGTGTGTGAAAAGCGTATTACTATTGTTGTTGTTGTTATTATTATTATTATTATTATTATTATTATTATAACTACAGCAGCAATGTTAGTGAAGCTTATTATCCCATTACAACAAAAGTTGGTTAAAGGAAATAAGCCCATTCAAATAAAACTAAGTGCAGTATTCAAGTAACAGTAAACCTTGTTATATTCATTGTTTCATTGTAATTCTCTGTCACTGCAGACCTCATCTCAACCAGAGGAAGGTTCATCCGTACGTGCTCTCTTGTCTGCTATTGTGTTTGTGTGTGAGTGGGTGTGTGCATGCATCCCACGCATACATCTATAGGTTGAGGAAGACTGATTATAACTGATTGCAGTTAGTACAGATCTGCTTAAAGCTGTATTTTGCTGAAGTTGGGGGGGGGGGTGCTGGCAAGATGTACTGCGCTGAGTTCCACACTTCGGCCAGAAAAGGCCACATGTCTCCAGCCAGTCAGAGCCCACTGCAGACATAACGAAATCAGCTGTGGGCTTCACACAGCACGATCGTCCCATTTTAACTTTGCCACGTCCAAAACTTCGCGAAATTAGCGATGTTCCGATAAATTTGAACACGGTTTTGCCAGACAAAACAACAACAACAACAACAACAACAAAACAATCCAGACATCTAGGTCGTGCAGGTGCAGAGTGGACACATCAGCTGATTCCTTTATCTCTTTCTAAACCCAACCCTCCCCGGGCTACTGATGGGCTGAGCGGAAAGTAAAATTTCGTTTCTTCTTCCGTCCCCACACGCAAAAAAACTGGACGGAGGCTACAGCAGAAGAACAATTACTTTCGCTGAAAAAGTAGTTGTGTGAAATAAATTTGAACTCCCATTTTCACAAGCATACAATGACCAGGATCTGTAAAAGAAAACAAAATTACCCTGTTGCTGCATGACAATGCGCATATACGCGAAGGAGAAACCGGGATTTTCGCGCAGAGTGAACAGGAAAAAAGTAATTTCGCGGCCAGTCGTAATCAGCTTAATGTTACTCGTGCTTTAAGCCAGTGGATTCCACAAAGCGCATGTTTTCTACAACTTCGCTAACACCTTAGAACAGGTGCGCGTGCATTACAGCTGTTGGGCTCCCTGCAAGTCCATCGACAACCCAGCAGCAATCTAGCATACCTTCTGCTATGGTTGCTGCCTCGCTTTGAAATGGATACGTTTGACATGCTGATAACTGCCAGAGCACCAATAAGCTAACGCATGCGGCAATAAAGAAGAGACATTCGTCGACAAAAAAATACATGGCAACGTCTTTCTGTCTCTCGCAGCGCCGTCCTTGTGCGGTGATTGTCAATGGGTGCATAAACTCCTCACGCGAGAGGGTGTTCGTGAGTGCATGCATGCTTTGGCGTGTGTGTACGTGAGCGTGCTTGTGCTTCTGCATTTGCTCGTGCATTTGCACTTCAAGAGCTATTTTCACAAGAACATCTGCAGTCCAGTTGTGTGCGCGGTGCTTATCAGAACACAGCTGCACACAAGGTGTTTGATCCGGCAATTGTTTCTTTTCTCTCCCAACCACCCAATTCCCATCACTACACACACTTTCCCATTCCTCTCTCTCTCTCTAATTTGGTTTTGTCTTCGTTTTCCTACATCTATTTGTTTTCTTTTTGTACATATTCTGCCTTTTTTAAAATTACTGAATTTGTTTTAATTATTAGTCTGGCTAGCGGTTTGAATGACTGGCTCTTTCTTTCGTCTTTTCTTTCTTCCTTCCTTTTTCTTTCTTCCTCTTTTTTTTATTTTCACCCTCTTACGAATTCCTTCAACCGATTTTGATTTTATTTAGGACTGCTACCTTGCTAAGAGAAAAAGTGAGCGTTTACCTTCAGTTTGAGTCAACATTTTTACTAATGATATCTATATATAGATTTTTTTTTGCTTATTAACATTAACTCAGCAACGAAGATTATCTCACGACGAGGTGAGTGGGATAAGACAGCGATGAAAGGTGCTGGAGGAAGAGGAAAGGCGAAAGAAAAGGGAGTAGCCTTAGAAACCCCCAACAACCAGCATGTAAACCAGTTTCCCAACCACAGAAAGCGCGCGCGCCGGACAGAAAATCTGCATATATTATCACATGTCATGACAGATTTGAATCCGGTTATTTGTTCCTTTTTCCATCACTGAAACCTTTTCAGACTGTAGTGCTCGTGCACAGCGGACGAACGAGCGCAAAGTTAAATAAATGTACAGTGGGAATGATCAGCGCAGGTTCTCCTTGTGTGAATGTTTATGTTCGCGCGGTGCGACGTCCGTTTAACCATGTGTAACTAACCCAGTTCCCCCCCCCCCCCAAACATGCCCTAGTGATCTGCATCAAGGTCTCTGCGCGATTTTGTTTACACCGTTTACCTAGTATCTACGCATGTGTGGGTTCCATGTATAGAAGTTTCTTATTGCCTTGTGAAGCACATCAACAGGGACTCGACATGTGACATTAGCCTGCGTGACTTATTCATTAGCAGAGCTTTTTTTACCACACTGACATAGCACCTTTCCTCCCTTCCTTCCTTCCCCTTATCGTCCCTCCGTTCGTTGGTTCATTGGTTCGTTCGTTCGTTGGTTCATTGGTTGGTTGGTTGGTTGGTTGGTTGGTTGGTTGGTTGGTTGGTTGGTTGGTTGGTTGGTTGGTTCGTTGGTTGGTTGGTTCGTTCGTTGGTTGGTTCGTTGGTTGGTTGGTTGGTTCGTTCGTTCGTTCGTTCGTTCGTTCGTTCGCTCGCTCGTTCGCTGGCTCGCTTGTTCGTGTTCGTTTAGATTTAAGTAATGATTATCGGCAGAACTATTTGTTCTAATTCAATGTAGACCCGACATACGATTTTAGCGGTGCTGCCCGTAACGTGCGACTGCCAGCTTGGCAAATATGCTGGAAGAAGTACTTGGCACAGAAAAAAAGTATATATACAGGGAAACTTCCGACAGTCGCCTTTAATCCAGGTCTGCGCTTCCTGTATTGTATACGACCTTGGGTGTTTCATATAACTGGTCCTGGTGAACACGCCGGTCTTTGAAATACATTCCTTCTTCTTTTCTTTAAAGGCGATTTTTACCAGAGGACGTCCCCGCAAACCAACCCACACGTGTCTTTTCTTTCTACGTCTCCCTAATCCTCTCTCTCTTTCTCTTTCTCTGACACAAACACAGATAATTTCTTTTCGGGTTCTCCGAGTTAAGGGATCACCAGCGCCATCTTTTCTGACATCAGCAAACAACAGTCAAGAGCTACAAGGAAAGTTAAAGCACCCTGGACTAAACGTCGTAACATTATGACTCAGAGTAAGACTAGCTTATTTGACCCCCGCCTTTAAATATATGTTACACAGAAACGTGCATAGACACAAAGAGGAAGCATGTGTATTGTGCGCATTTGCCGAAGGTAGCGTACTGTTGGATCGCGATCGAGTCACAGGCTGCACGAACAATCCGATACATTCTGAGCAAAGGGGGAGAACTGGAGCAAAGGACGGATGAGAAGAAAGCAAGGAGTGTAGGGCAGTCAAACGAAATGTCAACGAGGAAAAACAAATACGGCGATGAAGAACACATCTCTAATAATGTGTGCAGAAGAAATAAACTGAAGTGGTACGTGGGAGACAGTTTGTCTGTTTCACTAGCGGGCTTTCCTTCCATCTGTCTGCCATCATTCTTTCATTTGACATACATGAGGCAATTTTGTCTAACTTGCTGGAAGCTAAAGGATCCCCGTTGCTTATTGACACTGCCTACTTAAAAGGGTTTCGTTTCAACACAATGCGCGTTGCTCTTGATAAATGCCTGCAGGAAAGTTCTGACACACTGCTGTTCCCTTCCCGAAAATAAACTTTTACACGAAGAGGAGACTTTTAAGCGCGATAAAGCTGTTTCCTAGTTACATAAACAAGTCTTCTGATTGCGTCACACCACAGCAAAGAACTGGCTTTGGTGTAAAAAGCAGACCTTATGTATACACCTTTCGTTATTAGGCTTGTGTTTGGACGCTAGGCACCAATAAGCTGTGCGCCGCCACTGATCTCAAAACAAAGGTGGTGCTGACTGCCTCCAGCAAGCCAGGCACAGATTCAGAACGATGAGAAGATTCTTTTCGCCGTGCAATTTGATCCCCCCAAAAAACAGTGGGTGCGAGCCAAAGCAACTGAACATACTACAGCAGTGCGCCTGAAAGTAGGTGTCTTGCGGAATGCGCCCTGCAGTTTTTACAGAGCGCCGCGTGTCACGCACGGTTTGCTCTGAGTTTGTTAAGCTGTTGGAGTTCGACGCGGAACGAGAGTTTCGTCTGTCGGGTAGTAACTTTTTCTGAGCTAGATCTTCCTCCTCCCAATCTCCCCCCTCCCGACTATCTCTGTCACTTTTTTTTATCTCGCCTGCTCGTCTACACAAGCAAACCCCCCACTCTCTCGCTCGATCAGTCCCCCCTCCCCAGTGTGTCGCTCCCTCCCTCGTCGGCTCCGTCGTTCCTCTCCTCTCTGTCTCTCTCCCCCGCCCCTCTCTTTTCTTCCCGGCCGGTCACGTCCAGGCACACACCTATGCGATACACCACACAACCGCTGTTAATCTCTACCATCTTTGTCATAGGTTCTCAAACACTATTCACTATTCTCTTTTCACACAAGCTGTAAGCACATGAAAACCGGCTGCGAGCGAAAGCGAAAGGGTGAACTATAAATAGACACGGGCAAAACGGTCGAGCAGACACCAATGCTCACGGAGCAACGCCGCCAACAATACAGTTACAGGTAGGTACAGGTGCTCTAGTCAAACTGTGCTGCACTCTGGCTGGTACTAGTCCACAGTCGGGAGTCGAAACTAGGAAATCAACATATGGCGATGTATCCTAACTTGAAGAGACTTTGTTCAGAGTCAGTAGTGTATGCATGTATAAGTGAGCAGTCGTATACTTGTGTTTGTGATGTGTAAAATTTCTATAAATACATATTCAAATATTTAGTAAATATATATACATATTGCCATTTGTACATGCATTCATGTTGTCTGTGCTAATGGTGATGTGCTGCAACATTTTTATGTCTGAAAAATCAAAACGAATGAAAGAACGAACGATAGAACGAACAGAAGCATGCACGAACGAACGAACAAACGAACGAACGAACGAACGAACGAACGAACGAACGAACGAACGAACGAACGAACGAACGAACGAACGAACGAACGAACGAACGAAAGGACGGACGGACGGACGGACGGAGGAATGAAAAGGCCATAATCAACAGACCAGCCGTCTGAGAGAAAGATCGAGCAACAGACCAGAAGAATAACCAAATGAATAAACTGGTCTGAGAGGAGCGGAACGTTGAGTGTTTTTGGCGCGGCACTGACTCCCATTCCCTACCACGTGGACGCTGTAGCTTACAGACAGGAGCGTGAACATGAGGCGGCAGTCCCTCCCGCTGTAACCAGCGATCACTAGGATCTCTGCCCTAACGAGACACCGCGATATGACGCGTGACTTGAAACACAGCTGACCTGCTCATACTCGACCATGCGCGGGTGGATGTTCCCACATATAACCATCTCTCCCCCACCTCACCTGTGCATCGCTTATTCCCCCTACCCCCCTCCCATACGCATATTAGCATCATCACGCTTGCACCATTCCCCTTCCCCATAAAGAAATGTCTTGCACTCACTTCTGTATCTCCTTGTTTATAAATCAAACTCTCGTGTCCATTTAGTCTGTGAAATTTTACGTACGTAGGAGGTGCCCGCTTTTATGTGACTCCCCTTCTCATTGATCCTCATGTGTCAAGGCAGTTAACTCGCTGGTCCATGCAGTCTGGACTGTTTATAAAATCGAAATCTGATCGGAAAGAAAGTCAGGGAGACATCGATCGAGGCTTTCTTAACAGGTTACATTTTTTAATTCAGTTTGGTTTAAAAAAATGAATTGTCAATATGCATCCAGAGATTGCCACAAGTCCCAGTGAACGAGTTCAGTTGGCAAGAGACCTCCACCTCGGGAGCAGGCTGACGGACAGGCCAGCATCGCCGTGCATGCCGGGTGGGTTATGCTGCGTTTCCTGAGGAAACCGGTGTCGGTTGGTTGGTTGGTGTTTTGTTGCGTAATGTCCGTCCTCAAACGAGGTGCATATCAGGACGGTCTTGCATAAACAAGTTAAGGTGCTGCCACACTGGGACGCCTGTTGAAACGCATGCTTCACCCGGTCACGTTATACTGACAATGGTCCAAGCAGTCCTAGTAGTGTTACCTATATAGTGCCAGGCGTCTGTCTGGCAGGGCAGCTACTAGACTGGCAATTTTTTCAGCTTTAGGTATGACTCGGCGGGATACGAGCCCCCGGCCTTCTGCTTGAGATGCTTTAACCGCTAGACCACCGAGGCGGCGTGATCCAGCCGATGGTAAAAGCGTTTGCACAATGGCGAGATGTTTGTTCAGTTTGTTCTGTGAAGACCGCTGGTACAAACACGTTTCGCGCATACAGTGAAGCGAAGCGTGTTCCTGGAGGGCTGTTGACCGGCTGGACTGTATCTATACAAATGCCTTGGCACACTAAATCGAGTAAGGATTCATGTGTTTCGACACTTATTCTTATTAAATTTGTTTCTGTCTCATGTCCGGAAAGATCACTTTTCTGTAGCTAAGAAATCTTTCGCCGGACCTGGTCTCTTTTGCTCAGCACTCGCATGCACACACACGTTAGCACACACATGCATAGAGTGTTGGGCGTGCGGATGCTTACACGCACTTCACCGTTACGTTTCTTTTTTGTGACAGACTACATTCTTGCAAAATTCAAAGAAAGAAATGGACAAAAGGACATACTGCCGGAATTTCCCTTTCGGATCTTTCCTTGGCCCCAGCTTTGACGGGAGCACGTCTTCGGCAAGTGACAGTAATGTGCGTGGTTAAAAGATCGGAGTGTGTCATATAGCCTATTAATACGTCTTTCAAACCCAGGAAGTGCAGCAATGATCCATGGTACACGATACATGATAAATGTTTCATAAGCCGATAAACTACGTTAGCGATACCAGTTAAACGTCCTGTCTAAGTCTGCAAAACACGTTGGCGATGCGTGCTGAAACATTTTTGAGCCAACAAACTTCAGTGTAAATAGCTACTAACAGTTCTTTGTAAACAGAAACAAGCATTAACGATAAGCATGTGTTTAGGGCCAAGAAAATGCAGCGAAGATACGCATAAACATTTGTAGGCCAATAAACCACAGCAAAGACACCGGCACACGGTTAAGCGTGCTCACCAGGCTTGGCTTGCATGAGGGTTTTTATTCCTGTTCATTCGCAAAGGTGTACGTAAAATACACAGGGCGAATGGACCTTACGACCGGTCTTATGACCGGAAGTTGAGATAAGAACACTAATGCAAACCAGCCCAAACGTTTACACAGGACAAAAGCAGGTTAGGGAGGTAGTGAAACAAGGGCAAACCAGAAATGATGTATCAAAAGTGGGCAACGCAAAGATAATAACGTCGTGATGATCTAGAGGAAGGAGAGGGTGTGGTGATATTGTTACATAGCAGCGGGGAGGAAGGGATGCGGACTTTCCGGGTACTGCGCTCACCGCTTTCAACCATCAAAGTTCTTGCCACCCCCACCTCTTACCTTCCTCTTCGATCCTTCCCAACCTCCCCCCTCTCTTTCCCCATCATCACGCAGCTTTCATTAAACAACAAACTACCAATAAAAATATAAAGTTCAGACATAAAATATGGCACACAGATGTTTAAAAACACACCAGTAATTACTCTGAATACGATAAAAATGTAATGTAAACATTGAGAAACCTTATATCTCCAGTCTACATACACCCAAGGTAGGAGTCCGATTTGCTGTGTTAACAAGGTCAAAGATGTTCTCACACCCAGATCTTCAGCGGAATCCCCGCTCCGTTGCAGAGTTTAAGTAGGCGAGATGTAAATAGCAGCGCTCTGTCATAAAGGAAGGCGAAGACAGTTCTCAAAGCTGGCCATTCTACTGACGTTCTCTCCTTTGTGAAGGAGACTAGCCACAGAATCAGCGCGCTGTAAATCCTTTTCGTGTCGGACGCATGGAGGAGAGGATGCTTTACGGTTAGAACCCGAAGGTGCTGGTTCGATACCCGTGGGAGGACCAATGGTTTATAATAACCACTTCGCTGTTGCTGACGGGGATAACGACTCAGTCCATTAGCTTGTAAGTCAATAACTTGTACAAAACTAGTGCAGCCATCGGTATCACGACCCCCTCTACCCTACAAAAAATTGTTTCTTCAAAAGTGGGTCTGATGTATCACGCGGACTCACTGAATACAGCTGTTTCGTTTCTGCGGGAACAGGCATCTTCAGGCAGTGCAATTAAGTCGACATATTTGCTGCTGTCCTGGCCAGTACTCCGTACGCATGTTCTTGGCGGCCCCCAGAAACCTCTCAGTTAATCTTCATTCGATGACCTTCAGGTAGTTGAAACCCTGACTTCTGCTTCTTCCAAACCTTGATATCTCCACCAACTATGCGCTACTGGTATCTGGCCCGCGCAAGCTCCAGACTGTGATTATCAGCATGGTTTGTGCTTTCTTGGCCTATTCATCCTCTCCAAGAAAAGGCAGGACTTCTTCGCGATCAACAATAACCGCACAAAACAAGCAGTACAGCGGTAGTTGCTTACGTCATTCATGGCGGAACCAACGTGAGTCTTAAGATTATCTTTGCACCAGACACACGAGGAAATAAAAGACATCGTGTGGTCGATTATAGATTATTCCTGCTCAGTCAGATTGTAACAGACGCGAAAGCCACGTTTTATTGTTGTTCACGCAGCTTATTGTAAGATCGCTTCCAGCCATAGCAACCATTTCTTCATTAAGCAGGGAATGGCCAAAATAATATGTAAATTACAGCCAGTATATTTTCAGAATATCAGTCTTATCAGCTTGCTGTTGATTCATAAGGCATGATGTACGCAGATGATGTACGTTTATAAAATTGGTGTATCTACGGGACTTAAATACACTTCCTTTCTCTCCCTAACTCAAGACGAAGACAATTTATTTCTCTTGTTTGTGCCCATTCGCTGCGTTATAGCAGGTTCCCGAAAGTAGCGGGCAAATTTACAGTGATTACGTCCCTTTAGTTTTGAGAACTTCCGACTTCGAAATTTGATCCTCTTGTGATCAGGCTGATTTAGGCATCTTATCATTATAATGTTCATCCAATAGCCGCTGTTTTTTCAACCGGAAGTTTCCGGTTTGTAGTACGGGATACTGTGCTGGGCCTTGTTCTGGAATCTGCTGTTCCGAGTTCTCGCCAGGCAGTATTCACGCCCACACGCACTGTTGTCTGTTCAAGACGTAAAGACCATGACCTTTTTAAAGATTCAAGCTGTGTGTTATTTTTATTCACTCGACATAAATCTAAATGTTCCGGATGGCTGATTTTCGAAAAGAAGGGGATGGGTGGGGAAGTGGCTGCGTGCGAGAGGGAAGCACCTCGCAGGTGAAACTGCGTCTGTACGTCGGGGGACCGGTTCTTGCCACCCAACACCCCCACTGCAAACTGGAGATTGCGCACCCCGCTGTTTTTATTTCAGGGTAAAGTGAGAAGCACCCCCCCACACACACACACACACACTTCCCCCATCTTTAGTTTTTGTCTCCCTGTGACGTGATTCGCGCGAAGTGTTTCTTCTCCGGATGTTTGGTAAAATGAAAGACGTTTACTCGGCGTTCAAGTTACAGGATGTTTCCAGTGTACCTTCTGAGCCCTCTGCCGTTTCCCGCCAGCCGTCCCTTTGACTGTGTCGCACTCAAGACACAATACACCGTGCCGCTATCGGGTAATTGCCTGTAGACTAGAGCCGATCATGTGTACCATCGAAAGAGTCTCTGTCTGAGATCGTGTATCACTCCATATCGCTTCTTCAGCGTCTGCCCTAGAATTTTAAAAAAATGCCCCACTTCCTACTGAAGTGGAAAGTCACTTGCACCCGTGGTGACCGACTCAAGAACTCAAGGCAGCTTTGGGTCCGTATTCACGCTGGTCGCTCCAGGGAGTCACCCATTTAAGTCACACAGCAGGCGATTCAATTCGCCAGATTAAAGGCAGGCTATCGACTGGTCGGCCGAGTAATTTACGATTTGCGGACCCAGTACCATTGTAGAGTTCATAAATACAGCGACTTGAAATCGTGTGCACGCGAAACCGGGTGGAATGTTTCAGGAAAACGATGTGAAGAAGGACCTAACATAAGCATCCTTGTCTGCCCTGTCTGGTGATACAAACGCTGTAAGGTCAGATCGCCCTGTTAACTTGACATGCATCCCTACGTACGGACAGGCGAAAGAGCTCTCATGCAACTCGGCCCTAGACGAGAAGGTCCGCTGAAGGCGTATTGTATGCAAAACAGCCTCCGCCTACAGCGGCACTCAGACAACGTGTCCGGATGACGAGGTCAAGACTGGGCGAGTGGTCTTGGCTGCACATCATCAGAGCCACACGCGGAACAGCCCGTTCACCCTGTTCACCCTGTTGTACGTGCGCCATTTTGGAGATATGAATTCACAGACAACAAGCTGTACAGACAGCCATAATTATAGGTATAGATTTCACAGACCTAATTATACGCGCAGTAGAAAACTATTGCTCGTGGCACTCCTTTTTTTTATAGAAGAAACGTTTATCAGAAACATAAAGAAACCTGTAATTTAAGTAACCAAATCGTTAGTTGAAAATATATGTTATTTATTCTTCCTGTCTTGTTTTTACCTATTATACTCTATCGTTTAAACTTCACTAATCGACATCTAAGCACGAGTGACCACCCCTATGCTTGCAAGTTCTAGAGGGGATCGGGTAAACAAACAAACAAATACTGTGAGATCAAAGAAGCGGCTGTGATCAAAAACTGATTGGGACTGAATAAAACTTTTTTCAGCCTACAGGTAACATGTGTCACAGAGGTACCCCGCACGACCTGACACCTACCCCTCAGCAGATAAGGGTAGGCGGATCAAGTGTCTGGTAATGGCGGACGGTTAAGTCGCACCTTTGAGCTCGAGAAGCTCTCGGGTCGAGCACAACACAACTGGCAGGTGTCTCAAATCTTTCGGTAGCTAATCATGAACAGTTTACCAGAGGGCGAAGGTTAACAATTATACTAGTCAACATTTGAAGCGGCGTAGTTTGCAATCACTTGTCAAGCCATGGATATCTGTGCCATTCACGGAGACGAAGCCGACGTATAGAGACGTGTTCACCTCACTTTCTTTGTTTAATAATAATAATAATTATACTCCGCAATTTTTCCGCATAAATAAATAAAAAACAACTACAATACAAATAAGTAACACACACAACACGCCAGCACACTAGACGCACCGCAGGGTCCACTAGCCTCGCTCGCTCATTCTCATTCTATCTCTCACATATTCTCTCTCTCTCTCTCTCTCTCAGCATGGATCAACGTTACCAACAAGCTCCTTGAAATCAGTGGAAGACGAGATGAAAAAGATAGGTTTATAGCTATGCTTTAAATGTAGCAAGCGAAAGGATATTCCTGAGTTTAGCAGGCAGCAAGTTCCAGACATTAGAGGCAGCAAAACTAAAAGGACTCTGACCAAAAGTTTTAAGGTTAGTTTTCGGGACTGAGGAAGTTTTTCGGAAGAGGACCTGAGTTGTCTAACGGGACGGTGGGTAGAAAGAACAGCCGACAGATACGGTAGAGGTGTACCATCAAAGTGACGATACACAAGCACAGCTATCGTATATAGAATGCAGAACTTAACTGGAAGCCAGCGACCTCTCTGAGTAACAAGAAAAAAATTAACATTCTCCCGGTTTGATTGCTGTAAGACAAGTCCCGTGGCGTTGTTTTGAACCCGCTGCAGTCGAGCGATCTGTTCTGCAGGAAGACCCCACGATCATTGCGTTACAGCGATCCAGCCGAGAAGTCACTGTGAAAGATACACGATGTAACGTGTAGCGTTCTCAGGATCCCAATCTCATTTACGGGAGCAGTAGATTTATTTAGTGCAGTCTGTGAGACACTCATATGTTGTCACAAACAAGACAATATCCAACAGTTGCTAGCCTCTGTCAACGCCACGACAATAAAATCTTTTCTAAACACACGCGGTTCTTTCACATGACGAAGCTTAAAAATATGCCAGAACCACCCCTTCTAGTTGTAACCCTTTTTTAAAAGCGGGAGTGGTATGTAGTGCTTGAATCTAACACTCGTGTCATTGAATATCCACATTTCATAGGACCCTTACAAACAGGGTCGTCTATAAACAGCCACGTGTGTTTCCGTGTCCCCAACGCCTCCTTCGCAGCTGCAACGCCCGAAAATGCGTAAAAGGGCATTTTCAATCAGGGAGTGGCGGGGCTGCCAGCGCACAGGTGCATCGCGGATTGTGTCTTGTCTACAGCTATGTCACACCTTGTCGCTTTTAGTTCCCTTCCTTTGATGTTCTGTCTTTCCGTGTTTTTTCAGTTCTTTTGTCTGTGATTATTTCATCTGTTTTCTCACTTATCTCCCTTTCCCTCCCCATTACCTATCTCAGGCTCAGTCCCTACATGAGGATGTTGGCACATGGTTTTAACAAAAAGCATTTCAGGACTCGTACCTACGTACCCACAAGCTGAAATTTAAATGGCGTATTTGACAAAGTACGATTCTGAAAGAGTTTCAGAGTCAGCGTTTGGCGGGCCGTGGAATTAGTGATGACACGCTTTAAACTTCCTACAGAAGCAGAAACTCATAACAGCTCACTCTGCTTGCAGGCATATCTTTAAATGGCTGAGCCAATGACGCAGAAAGTGGGTAGAGGGGAAACCAGCTGCTTGGCTTCAAGTTTGCCTTTCTATGCACTTCAGCTGCCCAAAGTTGGACTTTGTCAAGTCTAGGGAAACAAGGCTAATAATTTTCATTTTTCTGATTGATGACTACAGGCAACGCGCGCAAGCATGCTAAGCAGCTGTTCCTTTTGTTTCGTTTCCTTATAAACATTATGTGCCAAGCCTTTATTAAAATAAAACGAATACACTTTTCCTTGTTAGCTGCCAGCCGCGTCCTCTGTACCGGCAGAACTACAAAATCAACTTTCCGTTCCTGGTTGGCTTCTTGAAAAACTGGTTTTAAATGAACATTTCGCAAAATAAATAATTTCGCTATGTCCAACAGAATGTTTGTGCTTAGGTAGGGAGGAGCGGATTGTGTGAGAATGAACCTGTTAAAAGCTTTGTCTATGTATGCTTACAAAAACTGCGTTTACGTAAAGTGTCAAGAAGTTTATCTTGCGAAAACACCTCCATGGACAGAAGCTATAAGATCTAGGCCCCAGTCCTCATCAGAACCGAGTATCCTAAACAAATCAAAAAAGAAAAAGAAAGAAATTCTAGAGGTCTTGCTGCTGATAAACACAATGAGAACGAATGAATGCTATGTTTCAACGTTGTCTTTTATACGCGCTGTGATGTTGTGGGAAGTAATGAAGTGAACTGCACTGCTGGCGTTTAGGTAAGGAGGTAAAGGATGTGTCAAGATTTTTTATATCGTTGGGGAGTGGCGGTGTTAGGCACCCCCCCCCACTTTTCTGTGATGGCGTACTGCATAGTGAGTATAGTGAGCATAGTGAGGGAGATGTCTTCTCTCCCTTCTTGCCCAGCCCAAGGGGTCAGGTACCCATTCGCAGCTGTGGGAACTTGGAGAAATGTGCTGCAGCGTACAGGAATCGAACCAGCCGGCGGCAGCAAGTTTCTTGTTCGTCCATCTGCTTCCCAGTTCAATACTGATAAATATCATACTATATTGCTCAATATAACACTTGGAAGAATACAGAGTATATAGCGCATGCCTACAGACATATCATATTTACAAAGTGATATCGAAGGCTGGAGGCAGGGATTTCTATTGTGTTCACCTTGAGACATATGTGAGCTGTAAGCTGCTGGCTGACTGTCAATGCCGCTGGCTATCCCATGACTTTCGACGAACGCTCACGAAATGTCCGAACGTGGGCCAATCTGAAGCTGCCGAAATTAAAAGTCGTCTGTCAGCGCTCTGATTTCCAACACGTCGGGGGCAGCAGAGAACCGCCAGCGTTGACAATGCCTCTGTTCTCTCACCCCTCCTCCCTTTCCTTTGCCGCTGACAGAGAATAATTGACTAATGCTTCATTCCCGGGAACGGGGAACAACCAATAAAGCCGCTCCACTCCATTCGTCCCCACCCCCACACCACTGGCAGACTGCGGAAGTAATATGGACCGAATTCGTGTATCCCAAGCACTGTGTTCAAATTGTCAAAACTAAATTACTTATTACAATTGGTCACAAGCTGTGCAGACGACTTAAACGTAAAATATTCGAGACTTCTTCCTGGTGTGTGGGATTTATACGGAGGTTGCCTCTGGGAAGCGAAAATAGCATGAGGAAACATCGGTCATATGTATATATATAGACTTATTGTGTGTGTGGAGGGCGTGCTGTGGGGGTATTGACTTTTTATCTATGACCAGTCGCCTTTCCGGGGTTACCATGAGTTGAAAACAAAACTTTTGGTCAGGGCTAGCACAATGGTATGGCCTATTTTTGTAAAAGCCCGTTCACACTGCCGGTGGATCTTTCCAGACGCTGCCTCTCCTCTCTCTGAAACTCCCCGCCCCCCAACAAACATGCATGCAGTACATCCGCCCCCTCCCCACCACCACCACACGAACAAAACTAAATATGCATGCTAAACGGATAACACATTGCAATATTCCTTTTCGTTTAACCGTGTAACAGCTTCCTCTATTTTATTGAAGTGCACGACTAGGCTGAGAGGTTGAGCTTCATATCTGGGGAGTTCCACCACGCGTATCTACTGAGTTCCACCACGCGTATCTACTGAGTTCCACCA
>SMGT01016653.1:514246-529201 GCA_004794575.1 Lanistes nyassanus | reverse complement strand
AATCAATCAATCAATCAATCAATCAATAGTGCATGAAGAAAAGCAACTGATTATGACAAGTTCGTAAAGACAGGTGATGCGCAGGGTACGGCGTCATTGCCACTCAAGTGTTGTCCAAACGTAATGGTTATCAATGTCACATCATGTCACATCATGTCATCTCTGACGCGTGAAAAGACGAGCAGAGTGAGCGCCTCTCACAGGCAGCAATCTGTGGTCCAACGTATCGACGTCAGCGAGAAATCTTTTTCTGCGGTAAAAGTTTTCTGCCTGATGATACATAGCATTGTGCTGATGGCATCCCTACATGGATTTCCTTTTAAGGCAGGTTATGTCATGATCCACAGCTGTTTTCTAGACCTTATCATGCGCTGCTCCGGAAACTGAGTCTCGGAATCCACAAAGTAAGAAGTGCGGACAGACACCCGGTGTATTACGACAATAATGAAACAGTGGAGTTTATTTTTCCCACGAGCACATACATATACAATTTTGAACAAAGCTGGCACAAAGCCGTCACCCCAGGACTGCCCACTTGTGGCCGCACTGCTGTGCACAGTATGTGGCTATATGAGTCGCTTGCAAGCCAGAGTTGGGTTATGTCCAGCAAAGTGACAGATTGCAAAGAGTACTACCAGGAAAGAATCAAGAAATCTCCCTCTCCCTCTCCCGCTCTCTCTCTCCATTGACATAAAGGGTCTTTGTACTGCCACTTTTTACTTGTTCGAGTTTTGTGTCCTTTCCTGAAGAATGATATCGTCCCCGAACGCTCCCTGTGCGTGTCGTAAGGTGTAATTAGCTTGGTTTCGTTTACTGGTCTTTCCCAAGTGTGTGTGTGTGTTTTTTTTTTTACTTTTTATGCCTCTCTTTTCCTTTTCTCTCTGTTTGTACTCTGTGTCCCGTTTGCTCCCTTCAAATGTAACTGAGTTAGGTTGCCTATTCTCGCTCAGTCCACTTCTACGTACTTTCCTCCTGTCTACCCACCGATCTATAGATAATTTTCAGTGCTGTGAATAACAAAAGAACAAGTTTTATTCACCTTAGTTCCAGAAAGCTAAATGAATCTAACGAACAGAGTCGACACACTAGTTACGAAATAGAGAGAGGATGATCACTAAAGAGAGAGAACGCGTTGCATTGAGAATTCAACAAGATGCTGACGTTCGGGTCTACTGCGCGCATAGTCTAAACTGCACATTTCTTGATAGAGAAAATAAAATGTTTATGGACACTGAAGGCATCAGTGTTGCACGTAGCAAAAACACTTGTACCTTTCTCGGGACTGCAATTATTTTTGTCTATCCAAATACAAGGAGTTATTTAGAGGGAAATCTTGTCGCTGTGCCCTGAATGCGCTCTGCTGGCATGGAGTGGAACACACTGTGGAAACGGTATCTTCGCCAGGAACCCGACTATCAAAGTAGGCTGCCAGAAATGCCCATTTTAACGAAACAAGGCCAGTTGGATCTACTTACGTCCTGAAGAGTACTCCATACTCTGAACATCAGGGTCTGATTGGTTCCTTTTGTCATTACCGAGTTCATGAGTGTGCTTTTTCCACACCACACGTTATTACTGGTGTTCCCGGATGTCGATGTTGAAGAAAAGTGTTCGTGCTATTTTTCTTGCTGAACGTTTTTTAACATTTGTTTTTACTGTACTATTGACCTTTCTGGTTTCTATGATATGTTTGTTTTTATAACACATTTTTCTTAATCACTGTAAACTGATTTTAAGTGTACATACTTATTACCTTGAATAATTGTATTTACGTGGACTTAATGTTTGTGTTGATTTGAAAACAAGTCCATTTAACTTGACGTATGTTTCAAGTGTCAAGAAGACAAATAGGAACTATGAGAGATTCTAGAAGCTCTCATCCGTTTAGGCGCCAGTGGGAAAGTGCTATTGGCATAGCCCTGCTGGGAGAGTACTCATGGCCAAATCCTAATATCTCAGGAACCTTATACTGCACTGCTCGCATATTTTTATCCGCCCTGTTACGTGCGTGTGAATACGAACATACGCACGCACTTGTGTTTTATTTGGTGTTTGCATTCCTGTATGTATGGGATTAATGGCTGTGAGGTGAAGGCAGCTTCCCTACAGCGTGATGGGGCCCGCCATTGTGAGGAATGCGTGTCTGCGTGAATGTTAGTGCACGGAGAGAAATGAGATCATTGTTAGCAGCTAGGCGCCACTTGAAAAAATTGAAACGGAATAAAATGCTACAGTCTGCAGATCACACTTCTTTCATTTCCATTTTCCTCCCTCCCCTCTCCTTTCTTTATTTTGAAAACAAAATTACTCCCCTGCTCGCTTTCTCACTTCTTACTGTCTTCATACTACCCCCCTCTCACTACTGTTACCCTTGTCTTCATACTACCCCCCTCTCACTACTGTTACCCTTGTCTTCATACTACCCCCCTCTCACTACTGTTACCCTTGCTCTATGTTTATTCTCTTCTTCATTTCCATCTCTTCCTTTCTCCCTGTCTCTCCGGCGAACCCAGTGCTCTTATGTAAGGTGAAGGTTTAATAATAGCAACCACTTTTAACACCTCGTTCCCCGCCCCACACACACACACACACACGTTTCCTCGTCTATCGCGGGTCTAAGGTGTGCTCGAGTTGTGGATGCCGAAGCTGTTTGCACTGAAAGATGTTGCAGCAGGGTATTTCGAAGACATAAAAATGCATACCTTTCGGTGTTGCTTCTATTTGCCTCTCTGTAACACAATAGCGGAGTCGACAGCGCTGCTTCCTTGCTTGCCATGTTCAGTCTGTACAGCCCACCACACATGCCGCAACAATTATACTTCTCTTTTAATAACCTTCCGTGTGTGCACTAAATACTGACGATACTATATATCGAACTTATTTCCCTGGATTTTCTTTTTCACCTGAAACTTACGAGCAAATCAATGCGTTTTGAAGTGAGTGTGGACGAAGTAATCAATTTACTTAATTTTCTCTTAGGTGTCAACAATATATCTAACAAGTTATCAGCTGTAATTTTTGTAATCTTTGTAATTTTGAGGATGCAACATGTGTGTCATATATAGGGGACAGAACATGAAGTAGGTACAGGATAGAGACGGAAAAATATTTGTTGAAACTGTACTAATACGTCAGTGTTATGAACACAAAAATAGATTTAAATGGGCCGATTTATTTCTGTGAGACGAAAGGTTGTAATCATGTCAGGATGACAGAGTATTCACTAGTATCCAAAAACCAACCCAAAGAAAAAAGATGTTATTTGACCACTTGGTCAATATATCAAGCATCATTCCCTGTGACAAAAAAATGTATTTTATTATGTTATCCAACCTGCGGTTGCCATGGAAACGATCCAATATGGCAGAGAAACAATACATTTTAAAAAAACTATAACTTTGTAACTATTGCATATAGACAAAATCTGGGTTTTTTGTATCTGAATAGGAAAACAATATCTAATTTTTTACAAAAGCTTTTGGTTTTAAATTGATTTACTATTTTTTTAAATAATTTTGTGGATGAACTGTTACATAATGATGATGATACATTTTTTAAAGTCTTTTAAATCAAAATCCGTTTGATCAGACAGATGTTAGTAAAAGCAGCATGCAAAATTTTAGAATTGTATCTTGTTTGTGCCCAAAGGATCGAATAGGAATTTGAATGGAACAAACTGGCATCAAAATGGAAAACAGAGAAAAATGCAAAAGAAAAGAAAACATGCACCTCTCTTGAAACTAAGAAATCTGAATGACCCAGATAATGACTTGCATGGATAAACAATGTAGCAGTAACATATCCACAGCCTCCTAGCCTGTTCAGCATGATTTTGTTGATGTTATGGGTCTTTACACACACATAGTGATTCAATACACCACTGTCCAGAAGTCGCCAGCAAAGCTAACACAGAAGAATGCGCAAAGCCACTGCAAAATAAAAGCTGCCCTCTAGGCACAGCAATGTTTTCTCAATTTACAGTTAAATGTGTTAGAGAGGCGTCCAGCACCATACGCATTCCCATCATTCGTTTCTTCCTGTCGGATTTGAAGATGGCGCTGTGTGGCAGCCCCCTTTCGGCGTTCTCCCACTTTAATCTCAGCAGCTATAAAAAAACAATACAAATAAAACATTAGAAGTGTCCATTTGCTTACAAAAATCACCTTCAAAAACATTTTAACAAAAATCCATCATACCCCCCACACACACACAATGCTCCATGCCCCCCCACACACACACACACATACACATGTATTAATGGTTTAAATGTGCATATGCAGCTGCAACTGAAATGTAAGAGTGTAAGACAGTATTTGTCATGCTGGTTGTGTAAGTGGAGATAATGGGCCTTTTCAATGAATCCATACAGTCCGAAATCAGTTCACGTTTACACATAATGCTTTTGTACAACAAATTTATAATAGGCCCACCTGTGACATTTCTTTCATGACCTTGGAATGCTTGAGACGCAAAGGTGGACTGCCCATCACTGCACCAAGTGTCTCCAGGGCTGTATGACCCTTTCCCATCTCATGGCTCAGCAAAACCGTTTTCTTGTTTATTTCAAATGGTGTATTTTTCTTTTCACATCCCTCTGCCCTTTCATAGCTACACGATGAACATCGTAAGTGCACCTTTGCAGCAAAACCCATGTGCTCATTGTCTTTGATGGTGACAGTCACTCCAGTCTGCAAACAGCTAGGGCACAGCGAATCACACACCACCCTGGAAAGAATAGCAGTGTGCACTATACACCAGTTCCTGAGCTGTCTCTTTTTGTTTGGAAGTAGCAGGCATCAGTTCGATTTTTTTTTGTTCGATGCACTCGATACCGAAGACCACGTGGGATTGTCGGTGTCACTTTCAGCTCCAGCTTCGGCAGTTCTTCGTACTTCTTTCCTCGTTACTTTCGATGCACGAGCATCAGCAAGTTGCTGCAACCGCTGCTGTTTCTTTGTCCTTGGCATTTCGATGGATAACAATAGTCCAATCAGCAGAAAAGCAAAGAACTGTGATGACAAACGCTGAAAACAGGCGACTTCAACCAAAGCTGTTTACAGGCCAAGCCATCCGGTAACTAGCGTGCTCAAAGTATTGTGGGATGATGTCATCCCAAGCTAAGCTTTGTGACTGGTTGAATCAAGTCAAGTGACATGTTGCTGCTATTTTCAGTAACAACACTGACCTCGAACTCACATTTGGTCTCCAACTTAGGAAATTTCCGGGACCTTGGTGTGACATATATGCAAAAGAGCTTTCCGTCGGTATATAGTATGACTGGATTTTTGTCTGCTCAAGCAGCATTGCTATGGTTCAAACTATAGCAATTTTTCGAGAAAATTTCACAAAACCAACGACCAGCTGGTTGGTTACCCTCATTTATCATCACATTTGAGTACTTTCTATTGTTTATTCAGCAAAAACAAGTTCAGAATATGATAGAAGGAATATTTTCTAGGTCATTTTGACCCGAAACCCAAATTGCCCAAAAAATTGATTTTAGTCGGTTTTTTACTACCGTGCTTGGCTAGATGTTTAAACCCTATTTTATAGTATGAAGTTCTTTTGCAACAGAAAAACATATACATTAATCTTAGACGTTGTCTGTCTTTTAAAATACGATGGTGCTGTTTAAAGTTAAAGACTGTAAAAAAAAAAAAAGAAACTGAATAAGCTGCAGGTTGATGATGTTCAAGACAGGAGACGTTTCCTCAGCTTTCTTGCCGTTCATTTCAGTAACCTGTACACCATCCTTTGAGGTCATACTCCCTGTGAAGTAGCTAGACCTGTGTTACAGGGCTACAACCTTCCGGAAAATGGCAAGAAAGTAAGCACAAATCGAGAACCTCAACGTTATCTTCCTACCTCGAAGGTCTGAAGTTGATTTTAATTTTATAGGCTCTTGAGTTTATTATGCCCCGAGATAAATATAACTCGATTCTTCAGCTATTGTCTAGATGATATACAAAAAGATGATGCAATCATAACCTACTCGCACTTCTATGCTGAAGGCATATTCTTGCGAGAATTTAAGGGTTTAGAAACGTTCTTAGCTAGAGAAAGAAAAGAAAACAGATAGAAACAAAGAAAGAAACAAACAAACGGCGATATATTGATTGTGTACATGTCCCTTTTTATTACCCAGCGCGGCCCTGAAAAACCCCTTCCCTTTTGGTGACCCGTGTTCTACATACAGGACAGAATTTCAAGCGAATCTTGAGAATTGAGAGAATACTTCCAATTTATCGGGAAGAAAAATACATATGAGAGATCCAATTTTGATGAGAGGCTGTCGGGCTTTTTTTAAGGTCGCGTGAAATGTTCCCGTGAGAAGAAATAACGCATTCGCCCGAGGAAAGAGAGAAAGCAGACAAGATAGAAAAACATTATGGCAAGACATTGTCTGAAATTTGAACGGTTTCTATTGGAACGGTTTTTAAGTTATTTCTCTAAACTTTCTGATCACGAGTTTACCAAATTATTTGTCTTTTTTGTAAATTTATAAGAATGAGAACCTCTCACATACCTTCATTTTATGGCGACAAATTGGTTACGTTGATAACATTAAAAAACCAAAACAGTTGTGTGGTTTGAGTTGCTTGCCCGAAAGAATCGATCAAAAGCACTGGAAGGCTTGATCACTGCCGGAAAATATGCGTTTGTGTAGAACTACTGTACAAACGAAATCAATCAAACCTGATGGTATATTTAAACACGTTAGTGCACATTCAATGAAAAAAAAGCACCAATGAATACATTTAGACAGTTTACTGGATTAATTATTTGTCCGTTCCTACTGTATTAACAGGCCGTGCCTCCGGTCTCACTTGTATAGATGCTCTCAAAATGCTATTCGGGGATAACAGGGGATGTACCACTGTCTTACTCCCTTCATCCCAAGCCCACCCCCCACCCCCCAAAAAAACTCACTGTAAACGTCACAAGATCAGCACAGTGGTGGCGGCCTCACACAGGCTTCTAACGCGAGCGAATACAATGTCAGAGAAGTAGGCCAGCCCTATTTTCCAATGGTAATAGATTTCTCCGCAAGACCAAAGAGTTCCCATGTGTTGGTAGAAAGTTCAAAATCCCATGTGTTGGCAGAGATCCCATGTGTTGGTAGAGATCCCGTGTGTTGGTGGAGATCCCATGTTAGAATTGATCCCGTGTGTTGGTAGAGGTCCTATGTGTTAGAATTCAAAACAGAAAAAAAGATACGAGGAATATCAGAATCCGTGGTGTCAGCTTTTTCTCGAAGCAAACACAGCTACTGTGTTTAACTAGGTCACAAGAGGTCGCCGGCCAGGGAATTGTGTATCGTGACACCTCGTTTTTGAATCCTCTTCACCGGATCGATAGACGACAGAGTTGAATGAAGAGTAATAAAAGTTTTCGTTTGAATTTTTTTTCGGCCAAACTTAGGTCAGATCTTCATCGCAAAAATATACTGTTCGCTAAAGTCGCGCTGACAAAGGACAACTAAAATTCTCTCGTAATGTGGTCGACATAAATGCCACGTTTCATTGAAAGCGCAGTTGGACTTATAGATTTGTTCCCTGGAAATCCTACCAAGGCGTTTGAGTGAGGGTGTGGTTTCTGTAAGTTTCGTTAGTAGAAAAACAGGCAGAAGCTCGTGACTCGATTGATTCCCCCATACCCCACCCCCAGCCCGATCAAAAATACCTTTAAAAACTTTTTAGGAAAGCAGAACACCAGTAGTGGTTTTAGCGAAAAGAAATACTTTTAAATTGAAAAGGGCATTTACACATTTACTAATTACGCACATACATTTATTATAAGATATACGTGTCACTGCACCACGAAACCAATCTTAAGTTTGAAACTGGGTGTTTTTAGTTAAATATATTTTCTGAAATTTGTAGTATTTCCTGATCATTTTGATATAAGAACCACTGTCCTAGCTCAATTAGTAACAGAGATATGGCCTGTTGAAAGGCAGAATATGGGTGGCAGCCATATTGAGAAAACAGACTCCAAAGTTGCAGCGTGCAGTACTGACCAATTTCCTTAGCATAAAAATGATTATTTTTCACCTAATTATAGTTAGATTTGGGAAAAGGTTCCCATGTATGTGGCAATTTACAGTCTTAAGAATGCTTTGGGGTAAAAAAGTGAAATTAGACCAGATCGACTCCACGGATCTATTTTTGCTTGTAGCTGCAAACTGACCGTTCCGACTTAAGACTGCTTTCGTGGTGCATTGACATATATATATATTATTACTTTATATAATAGCTACATAAACAGCTAGGTTACTGTCTTTTCCCGATCGATTCTTGACAGCACTACTAGCGGTGATTTTTCTGTGAAGCTTTCCTTGTTTTACAGAAAATAGGTGCACTTGCTTTACTTTAGACAAAATAGGTGTCTTCTAAATTATATAAATTTTTTCTTTGATTAATTAAAAAAATAATCCATCTTTGCAGTATCATTTCTAGTTCAAGAGGGAAGGGGAATATATTTATCGAACTGCACTCGCGCGTTAAGGGATGGATACTTATCGAAACTATGTTCAAAAATATGTATTTTAAATGCAACACACCCAAAACCAGCAGGTGTTAAGGTCAAACAAAACTTTTGTATGAAGAAAATGCCTTTCAGCGGTTTTGTTTTTATGTCACGTGTTGAAAGATTATCATTACTATTCTTAGCATAATGGGAGACGCAAAGACGTTTAACAGACGCCCTATTCTTAAAGGGGAAAAAAAACCTCCGGAGATTTCAATGAGCGGTGCACGTGTTTTGCGGCATAAGAGCTTTGGTAAGTAAATACAGTTTTAAACGAGCTAAATTTCAAAGAGTCGTAGAAGACAAAAATCTGTTACTGACGTCATGGATATCGATTGCCTGAGCAAGGACACAATGTCTATTTCGTGAGTTGTCAGGAAATCCTGCCTACCTGCACATGAGACTCTAGGAAAAAACCCAAAGAAATGTTAAAAACACGTCAGAAGTCTATTGTGAGAGTACGAAGCGGAATCGCAAAGGTCAAGCTTAACAGAGTGTCCCATTTTCTCTAGCGGGTAACGCTGCTATTATTATATTGTAGGCTGGAATAACCTCCAGATATCCCAGAAATAAATGTACATGTGTTGTCCAAATGTTCGATGAAAGTAAAGCGTGCGCTTAAGAGAGTTTATTCTACATAGAGAGAATGTGGTCGCAATATTTATTGCTCTTCTAGTAGCGTCAATTGTATAGCTCATGCCGGTCTTATGAAGTCCGGGTAAATTTTATTCAGCTGGACTAAATCTTAAGCAGTTGGACCAAATCAAATGAAAACAATGACAAAAGCACGAAATGAATGCCTTGATAAGTCTGGTAAAATTGCATCAGCACCTTTACAAGAAAAAAATCGTGACTGGTGAGAGGTCTAGGAGACATTGTGCTAATCATATCATTTCTGCAGTTCGACCAGTGTGATACCGAAGTGATGTTACAGTTCTAACCATCCATAACCCCTGTTCATGTCATTTGATGACGCAATAGTAGTTATCAAGCATACAACTTACTGTGATGTTGTATCTACCCAATATTTATTTGCACGAAATATCGATATACACTGTGGAAATAATAAGCATAGACTCCTAATATATTCTTTACCGTGTGTTTCCAAGAAGATTTACTCAAAATTAAGAAGCCACGAGAAAACCAGATACAGCTTGACTTTGTAAACAAACATTAACATGTCAACAATACGCTAATCGATGACCTTAAATGTTTCGCACTACAAAGCAACAACAGCCAAACAATAACTACTCTGCTGAGCCATCATCTTCATCTGACTGTTGAGAAGGAGAAGGATAACTGACACAGAGTGAAACAAGACTCTAACTGGAAATATTCTTGTTATAGTATCAGGCGTGTGAGGTGGTCTGTAAGTCCGCATAAAGCTATGGCTGGGTACCCTTCCACCCACCCCCTAACTTCTGCGCCACCTGAAAGGAACCACTACAAGTTGATTAGACACTTCAATCAATAAAGCTTTCACGCCTGCCACGCAGGGCAAAGATTGGCGAGTAAATAGCGCTGCAGACACTGAAATAGTTTTGGCACCATTTCCAACCTTTAGCAACGCTTTCTGGCTGACTTGTAATTAGGAAATTATTTTTCTTAAGGCCCATGCTTCGCAGTGGAAAGTGGTCGTTAAAAATCAACACAGCATTAATGCAAAGATTAACTGCAACCGACATTCACTTCACTTAAGGTGTAAATGCAGAGAGTTAAGCGATAAAGCCAGTGAATTAAAGGATAAACATAGTGGGCGGTCAAGTTCGGGGTGGTGGGTGGGGGGGGGGGGGCAATATTGACGACATCCTAAGACTACTGCCTTAACTCTTAACTGGATTTAACTGGCAGACAAAGTGAAGTCTGTAATTTTAATGGCATAAGGCTTTCTCGTCATGCTTTAATAATTCTTGTATATGTGCCAGTTAAGTGGGTTTTAAATAAGAAAGAAAGAAGAAAGAAAGAAGAAAGGAAGTGAAAGAAAGAAAGAATTTGGAGTGTGGAACACGACGGCGATAGCCTGCCCCAGAACTGCTAGTGATAATGAGCACTGCACGAAGTACCGCACGAAGTCCTTACGTGCCAATGGCGGCTAATGGCCTCTGGCTACTAAGTGCGGACATCGCAGAGGCTGACAGAATGGAATCGCGCTGACCAGAACACGCAGACCAGCCAAAAGAAATAACTGTCGGCGATTATCTTTAATGGGGAGAGTGAATGGACTCTTCGAGTATTGGTGTGTGCGTCTTTTCTGCTTCCGTCTTCGCTAGCAGTCTCGGAAAAGATACGCGTCTGCTGTCTGCGACTGGTCAGTTCTTTAACTGCGTCTTCTTGACAGACATGACCGCATTTTATCATACAGCCAATGTCCAGTTCTACAGCTTACACGCTTCAGCGACCTGAAACCAGTCGCTTTCATTTCACTTCATCACGGGACTTCTATTTTCTTGGGTTCTAGCTCGGTGAGGCGGGCGATAGCAACGTTGCTGGTAATTAGGAAACACGGATTTCAAGCGTATCCACCACTAGTGTTGGCTGAGCGCTGATGTCAGCCAGTGATAGAATGAAAACAAAATACATTTTCTGCCTGCGACATAAAGGCAAGATTTTGCACGCGGCTGAGATGAAGGGAGATGCAATTTCACGTAGCAAAAAATCTCCATCGAGTAAACTAGAGACCGTTATGTTTAATTAAGCCGTTCTGCCGTCTAGCGTACCTTCAGGCACAGAGCAAAACAGCTACATTTTCTCCATCTCCAGGCACTTACTCTAGAACCACTTTCTTTTCAATGAACTTCAGAGTAAAAGGGATCAGGACATTTTTAACAGCTCGTGATCACGTGACAGATATTTGTGCCAATGACGGTAAAGGCTCACAAACTGAAAATAAGAGAGCAAAGACACTGACCTTTGGCACACCACCAAAATAAAAAATGCTGCACGAAAATTTGATTTATAAACAGAGAACACAGAGATTTTCTTTGAGCACAACCACCAGTTTGGCGAGATGTACGCTGTGGGCCAGCATCATGGAGCCATTCTCATCTGCTCTCCTCCTTCGCTGCATCACCGACCCAAGGGTCAGCTGGGTGAACTGACAAAAGTGTGGTGAAGCGCACGGGTATCGAACCAGGCCCTTTGGCTTCGGAGGCCACTGCTCTAACCACTCTTCTTTCCTCTTGCATGTAAACGCGATGTTTAGACCGTTACAAAACTCATCATCAGAGAACCAGTCCAAGGGAGATAATAACTGATAGGCGTTACTGAGCATTGCTTTAGTGTCAACTGGTGTAAAGAGAGGGGACCATTAACGGCAGATCAAGGTACTTAGGGTTTTCTACAGTGTGTCCCATCAAACTGAACTCTGCGTGCGTCCGTGCGTGCGTGCGTGCGTGCGTGCGTGCGTGCGTGCGTGCGTGCGTGCGTGCGTGCGTGCGTGCGTGCGTGCGTGTGTCTGTCTGTGTGTGTGTGTGTGAGAGAGAGAGAGAGAGATATTTCATTTCTAGATATGGCTTACTGCAGTCTGTGTACACGTTTTCCCACTGTGTATTTTTTTTCCTTTAGGCGTGAGTTTGTGAATGCAGTCAATCTTGCGCGTTTAACAGAGTTTTTTTTTAAAAAATCGTGCATACGCGTGGGACATTCTTAAGGACGAATAACAAAGAGATGTAAAAAAGATACGTATGGTGAGTGAAAACACAAACACACATGCGCGCGCGCGCAATCCTACTTATTTCAATAAAACTTTTACTTCATTTCATCTTCAGATTCTTTGACAAGCAGCCAGCAGCATATTTTATTCTGTCAGCAAGTTTTTGTCCACAGCTTCCTCTATCATAATGAGTTTTGTGGTAAACTTGTTTTTAGCCGCAGGCCATCACAGATGAAGGATTCTTGTTTTTAAAATGTCGGTTTTCTAGAAATAGTTTTTTGTGAACCCGTTTCTGAGGCCTCTAGCAGCTGCGATCCTGTACAGAAGCAGACAGGAGACCGGGGACATAATAGAAAGTAGGCATTATGGCCATAGGTCTCGAATAGGTGGAGCCAGTCTCTTTTTCTCTCTTTCTCTTTTCCTCTCTCTCTCTCTCTCTCCTATAACTATTGTTAGAAGAATCTTCTAAATATAGGGAGCTTCAATTCATTAAAAAAACATACACAGGACATAAATCTCCCAGGCAAATTGGCATTGGAAAAAAAAACTGTGAATATAAGCTAATTGCAGTTTGAAAACACGATGTAAACGACAGAGCCTTTAGTGTTCTAGCATCAGTGTAAACGGTTTTAACTCTAGTAGGAGAGGAGCCTTTAGTGTTCCAGCACCAGTGTAAACGGTTTTAGCTCTAGTAGGAGATTCACAAGTCTAGTGAAAACAATTGCAAGCAGGGAGATTACAGATTTTTTTAAAAAGACTGCATTTCCTGGCGTAAACAAGCATCACTTGTAGGAATAAAACACTAGATACGCACCAATGACGCCGTCATTAAATGTAATTGAGTTTCGACCTGAAGAGCCGAGACCCCTAGCATCTCAACTGTTGGAGAAGCAAGAAAGAGGGACCAGCAGAAACGCGTCACTACCCTTCCGTCTTTTTAAAGCAAATCAAATTTCCTAAGACATCGGGTAGCCGTCATGCTGCACTGAGAAAAATCGCTAGGGTGACCCAATCAGTATGTCACTTGTGATGAGGTCTGCAGTTCACATTGCGCCTGCAGTTGTAGGTGCAATGTACCCCGATGCAGAAGTGTTTTTACGGAATCATGTTATTTGATGTTTAGTTTAGCAGTGCTAAGAAAAAGGAATATTAATAGTTAGTAAGCAGTTAACCCTATAATAAAGTCTGCGGAGCCCTTTCGCCTGCACATACCATAACAGCGTATGCACTTCATCTTCAGACTGATCATCCAAAGGAGAATGTTGTATGTTTCATTAAGCCGCTGCTTACGAAATGAAGCTTTCGGCTAGCTGACTAAAGTAAATTAAACAAGATGTTGACAGTTTTGTTATGGAAAAGCGAGAGTCAAACAAAAATGTTGGTTAGGAGCACCGACAAAGACAGGAAAAAGGAAAAAAACATGATCACGTATAGAGGTAGAGGAGATTTTTGACGGGAAAAAAAGTTTCAATCAGCATTCTTCCAGTCTTGAGGGAAATGGACCCTTTTTCAGAGTTAATCAAGAACGCGACGCCTCAGGAAAAGGGAGTAGAGAGCGTTATACATAATTGATAGCATAGGCCCCTACTGGGCTGGAAACTTCCTGAAGGGTTTTTTTGTGGGGTAGAGGATTGATATATATATATATACTCTATAACTGAGCAACCTAAACATTGTGACCCCTTCCACAGCGTTTGGACATTTTTATGTCTGTGTATATTAAGACAAAAATCATTCACACATCCAGGGGTTTGTCCTTTGTTGTTGGCGGTCGTATTTCCGCTTTTGGTTTGCCTCTGTTTTTGAGTGATAAATCAACGTGTGTGTACCAAAGAAGAGAGCTGCAGTTTTCAATCCTTGTTTCCTCAAAGATCGTGCGAGCATAGATATATGTATCGAAAGTTATACCTTCACGTCCACTCCTTCTGTGTACAGTCTGTGTGGAATTCGCTATCAAAACTACTTGAAAGCTATCGAAACATTTTTTTCTGTTCACAAAAATGTGCGCTCTTCTCTTTATGCCTCCGCTGGTGCTTGAAACTGCGTAGAATGTACTTAAAACATTACAGGATCGAACACCCACTGCAGATGCGAACAGTGCATGTTTAGTACTCTTAATGCCTCTCATCTTGCTTAAAATAATTAGTATTAAACAGATATTGAGATGTTATCTTCATTACTGTCATGTTTAACTGTCGCGTCTTCTTTCTGGCGCCCTCTATTCCTGAACAGATTACGGAAACTTCGACCCTAGGGAACTTGTGTCGGGTGAAGGCAGAGGAGGAAGGGGATAAGGATGTGGATGGAAAACACCAGTCCCCGAAGAAGGAAGAGGAGATGAGGACGACGACGATGATGCTGATTACGACAACGACGAGGCTGGTGGGAGTAGCAGTAATGGTGATGGCGCTGATGCTGCCTGCTTGTTGTGGCGGCGACATGGCGTGGTGAAGATGCTGTCAACACCACCATTTTCTCTTGGCCTCCGTTTGCGCTTTTAAAACTACCGGTCCCAGTGTCGTAATGAGGAAAGATGGGAAAGACTTTAAAAATACTCCAAAAGCAGGAGGAGTTTAATATTCCTCCCCGCAGCACTGACAACCTGTTAGCCGCCCCCATCGGCCTCAGGCTTAGGGTCCTCCAGGAACACGCTTTAGTGTTTTCCCACATCCGCTAAATCTTCTGATGACAAAAACATGGTCGAGTTCTTTCTTTCTTCTTTCTTTTTCTTTCTTTCACTCCAGTCCTTTGCAGGATGGGCATGCCCCCCCCCC
>SMGT01016653.1:486506-510187 GCA_004794575.1 Lanistes nyassanus | reverse complement strand
CCCCCCCCCCCCCCCCCCCCCCGCCATCCATTTCGATTTATCTGCTTCCCTTCGCCACCACTTTCCGTCTCCTCTCTCGCTCGCTCACTCGCTCACTCGCTCACTCGCTCACTCGCTCGCAATAACCGGTGAGGAGAACAGTTCATTCTGGTGGAAGCTGCTGGTCAATTCGTGGCAATATTTAACGTACCAAGCTGACACAGAATGCTGCTGGGAACACGACTTCACCCTTAATCTATGGGAACTTCTGGTTCACTTGCATCATTCACTGTTGCAGTCCATTCTTGAACACTAGTAGACATGTTTTTCCATCATTTATCCAAAGCTAAGGTGCCATGGCGTTTATCCATTAGTCGAAAACATGTTATATAAGACATCAGTTTTTTCCCACTAGAACTATCACCAATCAAGTCCAAAAACCTCGGTCAAACACTACTGCTCTGTACAGTTTGCTTATGCAAAACCACCGCAGAAGCACAGATTAAATCAACTTTTCTACAAAGAAAAACATAAAGATTTAGAAAGAGTATTTCATCTTCCATTTGAAATCCTAATCAGTGCATACAATTGAGAAAAAACTCTTGCTATATTTGTTTCAATCTCACTGTATTTGTTTGATTATTTATCATTGGAATAAATGTTTCTTATTTGTCAATTTTTTCGCATTTTCGCATTTTCTTTGCGTTTTTTCCTTTCCTCTATACGCATCCACGCATTCATGCATCCATGGATCAAATTCATGGATCCATCCATCCATCCATCCATCGTTTTTGTTTTTTTTACCTGCTTTTAAGGACCAACACTTGGACTAACCATATATATATATATAAGTTAATTTTGCAGTGTAATCAATAATACAGAGACTAAAGAGGTCCTTCGTTTTTCTGAGATACAAAACAATTGAGTTCTTTTACATATTCCATTTAGTGTAGATAAGAATATTATATTAGATGCCATTCCTTCGCTGCACAGGTGTGCGTCCATCTTCGCCAGACTTGGTCACTGATACAACACACAGTCGTCCCTTTTCGTGACGACTTGGCGAACAAACCAGGAATATACACGATAAAGGTCACCTGAAAATAAAAGAGAATTGAAATTAAGCCGAGCTAACATTTCACAAACATTAGAAATGTTGTTGGAATCGACAAGAGCATTTTTTTGCACGTCGTATGCTCGTGCAGTTTACGGGTTCTCAAACATCGAAGATATGCGCCGGTGTCTACAAGCGGGATATGATGAAGAAATTATTAAATTAAAAAGTTATCTTAAACTGGTTTTAAAAATTGCGAAAATATAGTCAAGTGTTAGTTATAAATACTGTAAACTATCTCGCAATATACTGTACAACATGAAGGTTTCGTGAAAAGCCTGTTCTACAAGATATTCACCCTCCGGCCAGCCTGAAAGAGGTACACGAACCCTACTTGTTTCATTGCTGAAGCATGGCTTATTAAAACGGCAGTATGCAAATAAATCTGTGACGTGACATCAGCAATCATGTGACGTCCACTTCCAACGGTCCGTTGTCGTAAATGCTGCATTCATTGTCGCTGTGCTTTCATCATCTTTACAATGAAAAATGAAGTGTGATTAGTCACGCTAAAGAGACACCTAATATGGCTAGTTTCAACTCAGCGTGTGAAAGCGTTGGTGGCTGTGTGGGTGTGTGGGTGTGTGCGTGCGTGCGAACGCGTGCGTTGTACGTTCTAAAGAAACTTCACTAGTTACGCAAATCGAGTGGAAAAACAACCGATTCATTGTTCTCTCCTGTGAAAGGAAAGTTAAATATTTTGCAATACGTGGATTAGAACAGGTTGTTCTAGATGTGGTTTTCAGCTTTTAAAATTTATGTGTGGTTTTTTTTTTGGGGGGGGGTTGGGAGGGGGTGGCAAGAACGCACATCTTCCGTGTGTCAATGAATAATGGCGACTCACCCGCGCAACATTTACGTGTTTTTCACCAACGAAACAATAATCGAGATCTTGGGTCCATACCTTGTCTTCAGCATACATGGTTCGTCCGGTTGAAGTATCTATTCACAAACCTTCTTGCCCCAGTAAAGCATTGCTTGCTGGCCTGGCATAACCCCCTTGTATATTTGCGATGCCATAATTATCTTGATTACATCGTCTGTGACCCTGTCTGCAAAAGGAATAATAAAGTATAATAATTTTGCATCTATCTATCTATCTATCTATCTATCTATCTATCTATCTATCTATCTATCTATCTATCTATCTATCTATCTATCTATCTATCTATCTATCTATCTATCTATCTATCCAAAAAAGGATTGATGTCAGTGATGTCAGGCAAACAGGTGGATGAACAGAATGATTGAATGAAAAAAGTGCGGACAATTCAAAAGGATGGAATAACAGAGCTGCAACGAACCTTCACCTCAAGCGCCATGTACAGAAACGCTTCGTAGACAGCGACACGACAATCGAAAATGCCAGAGGGTGGCAACGTCTGCGATGTTTGTTTTCAGCCGCCCACACCCTCGTCTTCGGGAACACTGGTGTGCGTCTTCCTCCTTGTCATTCTCGTTGTCCCCTACGATGAACTAATTATCTGAGGAAACGTGTCTCATGCCGCACTAAGGTGGGCCGTGTAAATGAAGACAGCTTTCGACGACAACAACAAGAATTTATGAGTTCACTAGAGTTTTGTGTTAATAACTTTCCGAAGATTGACAGATGTTCAAGTGATTACTAAGTTGTCGTTAAGTTTAATTGTGCACGATACACACACACACACACACACATACACACATACACACATACACACATACACACTGAAACACACACAAAATGGTTGAGATGCACACAAACAGATACAAAGATAGACAGACAGACAGACAGCAGCCGGGTCGCATCTACTCAATACGAGTTACTGCAGACGGTAATGCTAAATCACCTTCTGCGTGAGGAACAAAGCTAGAAAGAACCTACTGCACCCCAAACCTCCATCCCCACAACGAACAAAGAAAGAAAAATTTCACAACTGAGATTCGAACAGCTAGCTTTGAGTTCTTATTTTTTAAAAAAAAACAAAGCTTTAACCATCCAGCTAAAAGCACTTCGCGGGATCCTGTTCATTCCAACCTTAAGAAGCTGCACGAGCCTAGACGTCACAATGCAGGTTTTCATCCCTAGAATGAACGCGATGTGCCATTGTGTTCCGTAGGCGAATGGGTAAGGCGCTGGGTCATTGACTGAAGATACGGTGTTCGATTTTCGCATCTTCCCTTCAACTTTCCATTTCTTCTCTTCCTTCTTTTGCCGACGTTTATGTGTATGTTGTCAGACAGATCCTTATTCAGCAGGTGATTTAGCATAGCAGACTGCACGGTAGAATGTTACAGCCCCTGTTCAGAAGATCCAAATTAATGCAATATCTCTTATTCAATGGATGCGAACTGGGTGCAGCTTGAGAGATTAGATAGATAGGAATTCAGACCAAGAGCCAGTCTTTTAGCCTTATCTTTAAAACTGCAGTCAACATAAATTCGGAAATTTAAACGCAAAAGGTTGGAAAACTCGTACAATGTAACCTAAGACATTGCGATTTTATGACAGCTTTATGTCTTTGTGTAATATGGCTTTCTCTTCGTGTGTTATAAATTTCCACAATGTCCTTGGCAATCGCTCACATAGATACATCAACAAGGCAGCCACTGATTAAAGCGGAAGTGACGCAGAGTGCCTCAGCAGACGTTGCTTGTGCAGTCGATGAAGGGATTTGGCAGAGGACGAGGATGGAATACTAAATCGGTACGATATTGCAGTAGTACGGATTGTGTTAATGCTGTGGAACATTACATGAAGACGGTTTTACATCTGCGTCGCAACCCTATCTGGGCCTCGACTGATGGCTATGATGCTCTTCATAGGCAGGCTACATGGATGAAGTCCCTGATCTGATCTACTACCGTTAGTCTGCACGCATTCGGCAGATGAACGGAGTGTTTTCCGTCGGCACATTGCGCTGTGTGCTGGGCGGAAGGTTGTCCGTTTACGTCAATTACTGGTTCCATCATATGCGTGGCACTCTCACGTTACTAAGGTCACGTCTGCTTAGTATGACGTCACTGTACTCTGAAATCTGACGCCTCTGTGTTCTGGTTGTGGGCCGCTGGGGCCATTTCTTGCGCCTGGAAACCAGCAATTGCTCGCGAGGCATCAACAGACATCAGGCAACGTGGCCAAGCACGCGGCCATCTGAGCTGACTAAATTGAATTGTGTTCTTCCACACCACCGCCAGCAGTACTGACCTAGGTTGTCTGGTTGCCTGTAATGTTAAAAAAACGCCGGAAGTAGTACAATGCACCTTGTTTTCTATCTCTCCCATCGCCTTGTCTTTTAGTTTTTTCTGGGTGGACACAGAAGTGTTGGTACGTACACCTATCCTGCTCTTAGACGTATTTTTTTCATTCATTCATTCATTTGTTGGTTGGCTGATTCGTTCGTTTATTTGTTTGTTTGTTTGTTTGTTTCATTAGTTCATTCATTGAGCATATTTCCTGAACAAAGTACCCTATTACATTAATTCGTGAACAGTCGGAGCATACCTTTTAGTTAACAATCTTATGTACACATTGCAAAAGTACTACAAGCAATTCAAATGGAGAGAAGAATCTTTTTTAAGTCTGATATTGTCTTACCCATGCATCACCTCCATTACAGGCTTTTGTTAGACGGCGTCTGTCAGTTCGCAGATACATGATAAGATCCACGACATACCCACTCTGACAATTAAGCGATAAGAGCTACATCTAGGTATATACACACACGTCACGTGAAATAAGTCACGTGACCATTTTCATGCGCTGCGATTAGTTCCAATGACTAGTTGAGAATAGTTTTTTTCAAGGTCTAATGCTGTTAATACGACCTTCATGGTTAATTAATGATACTCTTGGCGGTACCAGTGTGTTACAGTATCTGTTATGTCCTATGGAAATGCAAATTTTGTTTTACCTCTAGAAAGACAGACAAGCAGGCGCCTGAGGAACACATCGTCACAGGACAAGAGTCGGGCATTTCGTGATAATGTGCATTTATTCAGCAATGAAATCCGCCCATGCCCCTCGCATATGCCTAATATCGCATTTACGTGATACATAATATACCCCTGTTTAAAAGGATGCAGTTACCGTACGGTGAACTGCTTGTCATTCGGATAGAGAGGGCAAAGTAAGACACACACGGATGAACGGATGAACGAAAGGACGGACAGAAAGGCGGAAAGACAAGAAAATCCCAACAAACAAACATGTCCGCATGAAAAATAAGAACGTGTAATGTCGGATACGACCTCCCTTATATCCAACCTCTGTCATTAGTCTCTAAGGTATCCCTCATCCTAACGGCGAAATCACATGCCGTTAGCACTAAGTAGCCACCAGGTCGCTAACAAACTTATAGGCCTGTCTCTGTAATTCCAAACGCTATTTAACTTGAAGGATAATCAGGTGACGACAGCCTGCTCTCCTCGATGAGGTTCGAGCACGCAACAGGAAAAATCCACTCACACGAAACTATGATGGCCTTCGCCATTTTTCCCAGCTTTCTGCGGCGGCCGTGGTACTATCGGGAAAATATCATGACCCTGTACTTAAAAGAGACGGAAGAAGCTTCATGTGGGATAAAAGGTTGTAAAGTGAAATTCAAATCCTATGATCACACCTCAGTTACGAATGTCCGCTCTCGTTTATTTGGGGTTTTCTTTGTGGCATGTCTTCCTGTTTCCGCTCGGGTCATTTCAACTAGTTATCTGCCCTTGTGTCATGTGTCATGTTTGGTTTGATTTTGGTTTTTGTCCTTAATGTCTCGCTGCAAACTAGGTGCATATCAGAAAGTGGTTGCTTGAGATAAGTTTATGTTCTGCCACACTGGGACTGCTTTCGCAACACGGACCTCGGTCCCACCCAGTCACATTATACTGGCACCGGGCCAACCAGTCCTAGTACTGTTCCCTGTAGTGCCAGGCGTTTGGCGGGGCAGCTATTAAATTCCCAATTTTTAAGTCTTAGATATGACTCGGCCGGGATGCGAACCACCAATCTTCCGTCTCCGAAGCGGACACCACTAAACGACAAAGGCGGTCCGTGCAACATGAAAAGAATATGATAAACTTTATTAGAATAAATATAACACATTTTCACACTCCGTCTGCTTAGTATGAATTGTGTGTGTGTGTGTCACGAGTTGGGGTCTGGTGGGTCAAAGAGATTGCACCATCGCTTCTAGGTGTGACCCGTCCACAACCCTATTGCCTTAAGTCTTTAATCCCCTTGTTCGAGCCGCCACCTAGCTCGCTCTCGTCATCACCAGGTCGGGTTAGGTATCAGCGGGTCCCTGATCGCGCTTCCAGTCAGCGTGCTGGCTCTAGGGTGAAAAGACGAGGTGTTACTGACGCTGGGGGCCATGGCTGGGAATAGGACCTTAGCTCTAGAGCAGGTATCAGGCTGGCCAGGTGTGGATTAGTTAAACAGGGGGAGATTACGTACCAAAAGGAAACTATTAACGCGTATTGTCGCCCACCAGGGTTTTGTTGTAGCCAGGAGATGTGAACTGCCGGCGGTGGGGGGCAATCCCCTTTAAAGGGGGGAGGCGTGACATGTTCTTGTAGTTAACATGTGGTGTGGCTTCTGCTGTCTCTGTCCTGATTGGTTGGTGTTTGCATCTATCTTGATGAATGGAAGAATGTACGAATGAAAGGTCAGAATAAAAAGACTGGTTTAGAACGCCAAGTTATCTCTTGCCAAATCTGCCCGTGGAAGACCTACGCATTTTCTGCCAAACCTTCTACTGGAGATCTACTGTGAAGAGACGTACGAGTCTTGTGGTAAAGTCTGCTGAAGCCTGATAGGTGCAGTCTTGCTGCGAAATCAAGGTGTCCTGATCTACTGGACTTAGGTGAAGTCTAGTATCAACAGTACGTGTCTTGAGTAGACCAGCTGCCTAGCGCAAGGAAATCTGGGTGTCAGATCGTTCGAGACTAGTGTGTGAATCTTGAACGTGATCCTCTGGTGTGGGAAATCTCTAGGCTAACGGGGAGAGAGAAGGAACGGCAGAACGTAAAGGAGGGAGATCGAGGGACAGCAGACAGACAACTGTCTAAAGCAGAGGCAAAAGATCCGGCCTGAAAGGAAGACTGCCTGCAACTAAGCTCTAGGAGTGAGTTCAGAGGTCGAAGGTCGACAGAGAAACGTCGCATAGCGTGGTGGCTGTTGGGACATCAGTAGGAGCGTCTGTTTCTTAGAGTAAGCTGTGTACAGAGGCAAAAGAAAAAGAGATCGGTGATACGAGTCTGATTCTAGCAAGGAGCAGCCAAGAGGACTTTCTGACGTCAGTCTTCAGGACAACAGAGAGGGGCGCCCCTTTATGAGAACAGATTTCTGTCTTTCGTGTCACATGGAGACGTGGTCATGGTGTGTGTGCAGTTGAAACAAGTGTGCGTGTCTTCATTGTTATGATAGTAAAGCAAGCGAAGGCAGGAAACGCATGTAAGCTAGCCAGAAAGAGAGTATGGGAGTTATCTTCTGTCGATGAGTCTAGATTATTATTCATTCTGTAAAATACTCGCTATTTGTAAATAATATTCTCTTTCCTGTCACTGTATTACGGAGCTGTTATTCCTTTTGTTGTGGGGAGATTGTAGGTGGATGGGGGCTCGTTGCACGGTGTGCTGTGAGATAAGCATATAAAAATCGTAAATAATACAGTGATATTGGCTTCCACCTACGCGTATATGGTTACCTTAACAGTGGTCGTGCGGAGCGAGCGCAAGGACGACGCGTTAAGGGAAAAGTAAACTCCTACGTGACGACAGTGTGTGTGTGTGTGTGTGAAGTTGCTTTGTGATTTTCACCTGAAATATATTGCAAGCCACAGACACCTAAGCTACATCTATCGTTATGTTGCACATGCCTGTGCCAACCTGAAGTACTCCCAGGAAAATCTGTTTTTTAAAAAGTCTTATCCCTCCGACATTGCCGGCTGAGCGATAGAAGTGGAGAAAATTGCCAGAGGGCGAAAAGTGCATTAATTTGAGATCTTCCACCCTCAGGGTGCCGGGCATCTTTCAATGCGCACTGGGACTGTCAAAGCTTCTAAATCCGTCGCCAAATTGGGTCTCCAGACTGCCATCGACGGCCGGGAGCTGAGATTGAGAGGACTTTCAGCACTGCCGACAGCCGTGGAGCAGTCCAGGCTCTAACCTAACAACCTGCAAAATTTGCTCAGGAGCACCAATAAAAGGGACTTAGGAGCATCTCGAGGTGATAACTCTGACAGAAGAAAACCAGGAAGGTGTACTCTTAATGGCATCAGTCCTAAGCCTACTTCCGTTTTTTGGAGAGAGGTAAATACGTGGTTCAGTACACAGAACAGATGCGGGAAGCTCATGGTATGATCGCCACACGTTTAATAAACCTCTTCTGTCCTCGGGATTTTTCCATTTATTTTTTAAGAGGGGGAGAGGTTTGAAGGGAATTGTTATATTTCTATTTTCTGAATGTGCTGTAGCCAGAATGTAGACGTAGTTTCTGATATAATTATGCCCCCAAGTCCTTGCAGATTGAGGTCTTCCAGGACAGTAACCTATCCCCACAAGCATGGTTGTCCGTCCTCGTAAATAAAAAGGATGTGTCCCGCAGCTCAAAGTGGGATCGGATTTCGGAAGTACCTAAATCAGGTTGGGTCGTGCTGACATCGTCTGGAAACCCTTTGGCTACATCTTCCCTGAGCAGTCGTAAAGTAAATAAAGTAATAAAACTTACTCTGAAATCAAACAGACAAAAAAACAGACAAAAATATAAATCAAACAGACTGACGAATAATGTCGACAGAAATAAAATAACAGAGATTTGGGACTTGAAAAAAAATACTAAACCAGTTTTAAACGGGGAGATTGAAAGTCTGGTCTGCAATTCTGGTTCTTGTTCTACCACATTTGAAGCCTTAGACCCGACAGTTTTCAATGAATCTTTAAAAAGATTCACGTGTTCACTCTATTCATGCGGTTCAATTTGCAGAACTGATCATCGTTCGGTATACATTCACTCTTCGGAAACTTCCCAATTATTGGCTGGGGGTGAGGATTGCAAATCATCAAGGCCGCAGACAACAGCAATATACGCTGGTAAGTGGATGGCGTCTGCACTATAATAAAAGGAACACATCTAGATCTCCTTTCTAACAATAATACAAAACATGTGGAGGTAACTCCTCTTCTTGTTTCCATCAAAAGTATAGCATAATAATGTATGAGTTGCTGTTTTTGTCTTTCAGACATTTGACACGTGAGGGGTGGAGTAAAGGTAGTTTGGAAGAGAAACAGCCAGGCCCACACCTCCTGCAAGCTAAGGAGAGAAAATGTGCCATGAATAGCAGTCCAGATGTGCGTGGTGGCGCGCATTAATTATTTCGAGAGGACTTCGGGAGTCCGGCTGGTATAGTTGCTCTCGGTTGAAGGCCGTCCGCAGACTTTTATTTAGGCCTCTCAAATCTCTTCGTTCCCCCTCGTTCTCTTCATCCTCCTCCTTTCATCTTCCTTCCTCTTCCTTCTTTTTTCTTTGATTGATCTTTCCATGTTCTATCTTTTCCTTTCGTCTTCTTCTTCTTATCTGTCTCACTTACTTCTTCCTTCCTTTTTTCTGGCGTGTACTTCCTTTCTTCTTCTTTCTTCTTTCTTCTTCCTCTTTCCTTCACTTCCTCCATTTTCTTGTTCATGCTCTCTTCTCCTTTTATATTTTTTTTTACTTTCTTTCTTTTCTTTCTTGAGTCTCTATCTCTCCTCTACTTTTCATTTAGTTTCGTTTCATTTATTCTCCCTCTCTTTCTCTTTCTCTTCCTCTCTCTCTCTCTCTCTCTTTCTTCCTATTTAGTTGTCTGAGTTTGTGTGACTAAGTTCTTCTTGCCCTGCCCAGCTCTGCCTAAGAATAGCGAAAAGTTTTATCTTTACTCAGAAATCGAATGTCAAGAGTTGTCTCCGCGACGCCCAAATCGCACTCCAGTGACTTGTCCTGTGGGGCGTGCTGTCTCTCTGGACAGACGAGTGACAACGATGGCGATGAAAGTGCTGGCTGTGGGTGGTGGAAGAGACAGCGGGTTTGTCATCGTTGCGGAGCCTCTTAGAAACAGCCGACACCGCCGTTGAAAATGACGCAGTAAGGTTCGTGAGAAAATGGGGTTCACCTGTCGGTCAGACCAATAATACAACGGAAATTTTAAATTAACGGACCTGTTTATGTGAAACAGTTAATGATGTCATTGGAAAGGGGTCACTTGGCGTTACACGGCAGACGTCTATTTCTGAACAGCTCACTCCCCTCCCGTCTTTGAAATGGTGGTGTTAATTATCGCTGCTTACAAAATGTTTCCATGGCTTAAAGTGCGGGTAATATGCACTGGGAGAACAGACGGGATGATGGTTCTCCGCAGTGGAAAATCAGATTCGAATTCTCTTGGCGATAGGCGTCATACAAATATCAGCTTTTTAGTTAATAGATTACTTAAAACAAATCCGACACAGACACAAATACACAGCGATTCCCGAAAACCTCAATTTTTCCATTTGCGTAGAATCACGTTTCCAGCATTGTAAAACAAATAATAATAATAATAAACTGGATAAAATCATCGCAAGTCGCCAGGAAACATGAGGTGAGTGCTGAACTTCTTGAACACAGTCGTAAACAGTGGGACGCCAGCCAATGGCGTGCTAGGACAGATCTCACCATTTACTCCAAGCGTACCAAGGTCAAGCAGAAAAAAACCCCAGAGCTATTCTTCCATGCATTCCACACACATTGCAGATTTGCCTGGAAGGAGGCAAAGTCTTGGCGCATTGTCGAGGGCCTCAGTAAAGCATTGCATTGGAGAAACGATTTCTGTGTAAGAAGCCTTGTAAATGGAGTTTGTCGGACTGTTGGAAAGAGTATTATTTTAATGGGGTATGGAACCATTTTTATTTTTTAAAAAAACCTAGAGGTTTCAAAAAATGGTTAGTTTATTGAAATCGGAAAACCATTTTTCTTCTTTCTTTCTTTGTTTTTGCTGTTTCACTCGTGGGGTATGGACTTCTCTGTCACAGCTTCAAGACATTTGACAGCAGTTTATAGGATACTTGTTGAACAGAAATTATGGATTGAAATTTACGTTACTTTATTAAAATTATCCCCTACCCTCTATGTTCTACTACTAATATATATTTTGACAGGCTACAGAATCGTTGAACTGATAACTGGAGGAAAAAATTTAAAAGGTCTTATTTTTAAAATATCAGTTGATAGCATTAACATGTTATACAAGGTTCGGGGGGTGGGGGGCAGCAAAATATCTAAGTCACTAGAAGAAATATTTGTGCTTCTGTTACTAGGTTTGGTGAGCTGTCACTGTTGATTATCACTAATGGTGGACGAGACTACGAGACAGCCATAGGAAGTGGTAGGGACTTCATATAGCCACCACCAGTACAGAAAACATAAGCGAAACTCTCTTCCCTTCCTTCCTTCCCCAAAATGCACTCTCCCTCCCCCATAGTGAGAAATCACCGCGAGGTGGAAGCACTCTCCGACCCTTTTCCAAATCAACAACAACAGATTTCTTTCACTGGGAGGAACATATGCGTAAGTGTACACGCAAACACACGCACTTCAGCTCCATTGTGCAAGAAAACGTTCACACGACCACTTAGGAAACCCACGGTATGCATGAAAAATGCACGCAGTTACGAACAACACTCTCAAAACTCTCGTGTGCAGTCTGGGTTTTCACATCTCTGCCACGCTAATATACTATTGCGCAAACATTGGGCATCTCTTCCAGCTGTTGTAAAATTATAGGAGAAACCATTTCGAATGAGCTACAATGCGCATTTACCCAAAAAGGACAAGAGCCGCATCTATCTCGCATAAATATCGCAATCTGGCCTTCTGCTCGATAGGTATTGTGTCTTAAACGTCTTTCCAAACGCATTTGTCAATGTCTAAAATATTTTCAACAGACTTAAACAGATTTGAAGTCCCTTTTGTGATTTCATTTAACTAAACAGCTCACTACAATGCCAACATTATTTTTTGGTGGGGGTGGGTGGGTGGGGGGACCATGGATGCTCAGAATAATTCCATCTGACAATAAGATCGGAGCCTCAGGGAACGCTGTCCGGTGGGTTCCAATCTATCAGATATTTTCGCCCCTGACCCCATATCGCTGTCCCACTGAGGTGTGGGCAAGGGTGGCTTGTCGTGGGAGAACATACGTGGTGTGGTCTGCTACATCTCCCACAGTGCACTGCGTTATGTCTTCTGCCTCTTCTGCCGCCTTTCTGCTATTTCTGACAAGCACCAGTGTGACGATAAATGTCGTGATCATATCTCTTCTCACACGCACTGTCCCTATGCAAAAGAGACTGGTGTAGTGATGGATTTCGATGTCATATTGTGTCACACACATCTGCATTCCCCACCCACCCCCACCCCCACATACCCTTCCGCGCCCTCCGCACTTAAAAATTGACGATCACTACGCCAAAATGTGCATTTACAGTAAGAGGAACCACGCATATACCTCATTTTAGTGCCAGACTTCGGCGTTTACGCCAGATATACGCGTGGTTCCTCTTACTGTAATTGCACATTTTTAGCGCCATGAATTGTGGAGGGTCTTAAGCACTCGCCCCGACACATAAATCATTAGCTACTGATGAGAAAGAAGACAACACACTCATTAATCATTTGGATACAGAATACAGGCAGGCATCGGGCGGTGTACCTATCGCACGTCTGTGCAGGGCTGAAGAACAGGCTAACCAGTGGGAAGTCTTTCGCTGCTCGCAGCCTTATCGTCTCTGCCCTAAGTTTCTGTTCTCTCGGCCCATTTGCCGTGAATGTTAGTCTCTGCCTAACGCACCCAAAATAACCGAAGCACTCCAGTTAGACGGGAAAGTTTGTCAAGGAACACAGATATAATCTCGCAAATCGGTAGTGACATTATGTAGAGCTGTAGTTATTAAGAACAGCACGTCCATTTTGTCAGTCTGCTTTTTATATGTATATTTCGTCTTCAGGGCTGAATTTCAAGGTGAATACAAAAATATCGCCATATCTGCATTGATATTCTTGTATAATGAGGTTAAGCGTGTTGGTTTTTGATTTCTCAACAATCGTTTTCAATCCGACAGCGGTTCGGCTTTGAGTTTTGATACTGATGCATCTGATGGAAGAACGGGACAGAAATCAATAGCATCTGGTGACGTTTGGCTTGCGGGCTGAGAGGCCGCATTGGCTTCTACGTCGTCGATCAAGCCAAAAACTCTCCGCCTATGCTTCCGCAGGCCCCGTCTCGAAATCTCTGTCGTCAGCGGCACCTGAAGACTTCTGAAGGCAGCTAATGAGCAGAAAGATTAGATGCACGTAACCGGTTCATTCGTGAATTGGGTCACTTGCTAACAATTTGGAGAAAAGACCTTATAAATGGCGAAACACCAGAAATTTGCCAGCTGTTAGCTAGTAAGAGGCCAAAGATTTCAGGACGATTTGTAACCAAAGGATTAGACCCTGTACAGACTATTTTATGAAGATCTTACAAGGTGTAACGTTTAGCAAGGATTGCGTTCTAAATGCACGTCTGGGCCGCTGCAGAGACCCTTTGCTCTAGAGACTGTTTTGTGCTACAGACCATGGTTTGTTCCTTTCTTTCTTTGTTTTGTTTGTTTTGTTCATTTATGTTCGTTTGATTGTGTTTGTTTTTGATTGTTTTGCCCCGAGGATAGCCTTGTGACCATGCTTAGTAACCGTGCTTTTCAGTTGTAGGTGAAGGCTTTTCTGGTGTTGTCCTTCCTTCTTTTACCCTGTGAGGCCACAGCAAGGTACACACTGTGTTGGGCGCCTGAACTATAACAAGAAAGACACAAAGCACTCCATCACCGTGGTTTCTTGTGGTGCGAGCACACACACAAAAACGGAAGGAAAGAAGCGGCAAGGGAGAGGAAGAGAAGAGGAGAAGATAATGGGGGTGTTGGGGGTAGCAGTGTGAGGACAAGCACGATAACATCAGCTGATGATAGCGCACGTGCTGACTGTGCGGGCGTGAACGTGCTTTCAGTGGGTAGATCCTCCACCAGCCCAAGAAAGTCCGTTATCTGAGAAACAGTTGAGAATGTTCAACAAGGTCACGGTCAAGGTTTCAGCAGGTAATTGATTCTAGTCTGGCGGCTGATGTTTTTAAAAAATCTCTTAGTTCCTAATCCTCCCTCCAGACGTCTGCGTGGCATTCGTTCTGGAGGTTTGGTGAAGAGCATGAAGCCCTCAGCTTATGTCTAAGGATCTGAGACGAGGTCTATTGAACGGCAGCATGCAGATATCCCCGTATGCGTGTGCGCGCACGCGTTAATATCAAGAATGTTTTGTCAAGGGAGCGAACTGTTAAGAGTTAAAACCCCTTCAAACCTTTTCGCACAGACAAGTCTACGCCAGTATAGCAGGTTCCCGAAAGGTTGAGGGTGGGGGGAAGAGGCCAGTGATTGTGTCCCTTTAGCTTAGAGAACGACTGCTTTAAATAATAACTAATGCGCTGTTTGATGGTGAGTGCATGCCCTAGCTGAACCCTCTCTCCTCGTTCGGTCGCTAGGATAAACTACCGATCGATTAATGGAGGGTCAATTTTTTAATGTCCAGAATTACTGCATACTAAAAGACATTAAGACTCTAGGAAAAACGCATAAAATATTTCCCCTGAACAAAGACAGAACACAATCCGCAGAAAAGAAAAATGACAGATGAGGTAACATAAGACGCGAGTTATAAAAGGAAAAAATGTTTTATACTACGATAACGCTGTTTCCAATCGAGTTACTCGAATTTCTTTGAAAGATACTTTATAACCAGTCGCTCACGCACACACTCGCCCACTCCACTCCCAAACCTTCCGCCTTAAGTCGCTCGCGTACTCGCGCTTACACACAGACACACACTCTCTCTCTCTCTCTCTCAATCACGGACTACGCACACACTAAGGTATGGACACGATTTTTTTTTAAATCCAACTTTTTTTTCACCAACCTGAAGGCGTCGGATCTAATTCAGCGAATCATTATAGACAATGTAAAATGTCTGCTTCCGCCATAGAAAACTAAATCAAATCAGACACTGAGGTACTTTCTAGGCAATGAAGAGTTGTCAGAGTAAGAATGCTCTTTCGAAATATCTGTCTGGCCTTATTACAATCCTTTATCTCAGCCTTATATCTCCTTCCAGTCACCACCGGACTTCCCGTTGTCTTTGAACGGATCCGCAGTGACTGACAGTAATCAAGATGGCTTTCTGCCTCCAGTGGCACTCTAGACCGTTTAGACTAATATTGGGAAATACTCTTGTGCAAGTTAAGCCCCTTTTGGACAGGATGATGGTGTGTCCTACTCGGTCCACGTTGGTGACTGTGCATGACCGGGTTCTGCGAATAGGACGAACATTTGTTAGGTTAAGACAAGCCCTACACTGAATCAGTCCTATGATAGACTTACAGCGCTGTTAATTTCTGCCTCGATGGTAATCAGAATGGTTTTGTGCGCCACGACAGAATGTTGGTGGGAGGGAGTAACTTAATAAAAGAACACTGTAAGCCGCAATAAGTGTTTGTCTTTGGATCCTAGTTGTCAGCACTCGCTTAGTGAGCGGGCTGACTACATTAACATGGATTCTCTGTACGCACACGTTGTGCACCGAGGGTTAGCTGTGTGAAGAATAGCGCCGTTATAAAGAAAGGGATGCCAGATCTTTTTGAGGATCTGCCAAGTTCCTTTCTTTCGGCCCTCTCTTTGCTACGTGTTTGGGTACGGCAAGCTCCCTTGGGCACATGCGTCTGCATACGGTTGTGTTGAGCGCTGCCAGTACTTCTTGTTGGAGTTATCATTTGATAATTTGAAGCGCTCGGTCCTCATTTGTTCTTTATTAATCGTAATAAGTGTCACAAAGGAACACTGTAAGCCGTCACACAGGAACACTGTAAGCCGTAATAAGTGTCACAAAGGAACACTGTAAACTGTATTGTCACAAAGGAACACTGTAAGCCGTAATAAGTGTCGCACAGGAACACTGTAAGCCGTCACACAGGAACACTGTAAGCCGTCACACAGGAACACTGTAAGCCAGCTGCTTTTACGTGGGCCTCGCTCTTCGCTGTAACTTACGAAATTTCCAATGTTCATCTACTTAGCAAAGCTACTTACCAGCATTAAAAGCAATCACTTTGCAGCTCTGCCTCCATTAAGGCGGAAAACTTAAGGACTTTTGGTTTGTTGTTGCTTTTTTTCTTGGAAAGGGTCATTTGGACTGTTTTTTTATCAGACCAAAGGAGAATTGCTAGGAGTCGAAAGGTAGTTCTATACGACTATCAATCTAGCTTTTTTTCTTTTTAAGCACGTAATAATTTAATATCAACTCATTTCATTTGTCTTCCATACCTTCGTTTACTGTTCCCGTATGTGTTCCGCAACCTTTTCTTCCTTTAAACCTTGCAACCGACCGATTTCTAAGAGGGACAAACGCCTGTTCTCCAATATGAACCAACAGAGAAAGTCGTTTAAAACCATTGTGTTCTTAACAGATCTACATGGACCGTAAAGGCGAGAACCCACACACGTCTCTAGGCGGTTTGAAAACACGACCATGTTTATAAATCAAAACGATAATAGATATTGAAGGTATACATTACAGGTATTTATACAAATCTAGTATTTTTTGTCACAGACCTGTTGACGGCAGTATTATGTTGATATATTAACTTTTCCTGTGACGTAGCGCAGACGAAGCTTGGCTCAGTGCGGACCACCGTGATTCTGTTTTCCTGGTCCCATGTGCATTTTCAGGGCTTCGACTTAAGAAGCGCATGGTTATGAAAAACATTTTGTGCGTGACTCTCTCTCTCTCTCTTCCTCCTTTTTTCATTCCTCAATTCCCTCGCTCCACTTCTATCGACCTTTCCTTTTTTTCTTTGTTCTTTCTTTCCTGCCACTTCCATCTCAATCTCTTGCTCGCTTTGCTTTTATGTCTGTACCCAACTGTAACTTCCTACTAAACCTTATTATTCGGGATCAAGCTGGTGGTTACTCTTGTTAGCGTTCTCTGAACAGCAGAATTTTAAAAGGTGTGTACTTGTCTGCACAGGAACTACAGGGAGTAATGCCGTTCCTTCCCTTTTTCTAAGCTGCTATCTCTAACTGGGAATGATAAGACTGTGAGCTGAATTTTGAAGTCCACTCGAACGACAGACAATGGAACAAAGATCTTAGGCATTTCAGCCTACAGGAGACTGTAAGGATAATGAGGAAAGCCCGTTTCCTCACTCGCTCTTTGAAGATCAATCATCCTGTCTTCTCCCTCCCACCCCCAGCCGACCCTTGTCTTCGCTCGCCCTAGAGCCTTGTCCCTTTATTTTCGCAGCATAAGCTGTACACATCAACAGACTGACAAAGGACCCCGTAGTAAACAGAATGCAAGATAGTGAGTACTGAAGCAGGCTTGAAAGTACATGAGAAACCATATTTTCTCCAAGCAGCAGCAGGGTATGGAGGTAAATCTAGGATTAAGCATTAATTAGTATTAAGTAGCACGACCGCATTTTACCTGCCAGGTAAAATGTGACAGGATGGGTGGGTTGGGAGCAGGGGTGGGAGTACAAGAGTAGATGCGTACGTGACAGAGTGCGTGACCTTCCTAGCGTATTATGCTAACAGCTCAAATGCAAATGATAAATTCTTTAAAGTAAATTACAAAATCCTCAAGATTACACCTTTTTTAGTTTCAGAAAGTGTGGTTGTCTCAGAAACTAAACGTATCTGTTTATCCACTACTTGGGGGAAAACTCAAACAATAGACCTTTGTTGAAAATGTTATGCAGAATTACAGACTGCAGACAGCTGTAGAGCGTCCTCGGCAATCTTTAGACTGAGATTAGAGAGAGCTCACGTCAGTCTAACATTGAGATCAGCTAGAAGGTCCAGAACAATCTTAATATTGTGCGATGTGAAGAGTAGTTCCACAAACTGCCCATCCTTGCGGTGGGCTGCTAGCCTGCTATGCAGTCTATACGGTTTCAACATTACTCGGTAAAAACAATATTACGTTTTTTTTGACAACTATTAAAATCCTGGCCTGAAAGCTATGATCAAACAATAATATATTGCTGCGCTATTGTGACATAAACTTTGATGATCAAATACATTGGGGGAGTTGGGGGGGGAACCTTTCATGTCTGTAAGAGCTAAAGCAGAAGAACAATTGATAACACTACGGACTTGGAGGGCTGTAATTTACTTTCTTCAAAGCTTTCTGCGTTCAGCAACAAAGATGTAAAAGACGAAGAAAATATATTATAAAGAAAACTTTTCTGCGAAAACAACGAATTTGTAAATAGGTCACAAAACAACCTTTTCCAGACAGTATTCAAGTAGATACCATCAGGGCGAATACCTTGGAACGGTTCCTCAGAAGTGCTGCTGTTGTCTGAGACCCACTCCTCTTGTTGGGGTCACAACTTCAGAGCCCCCATCTCCCCTCCTGTTATCCTGCCTCTTCTTTCCCTTTCCTTCGAGAACAAACTAATGTTTTATCATCTCGTTTCAAAGCCTTAGCTACCCCTCCACCTCCCTCCATCCATGGACTAACTACTGTTTTACAACGCGTGGGAGCAATCCTGAGCTGTTTCTTGTAGCTTCCGGAGTGCGCGCCTTGCAGACTTGAAGACCTACAAACGCCTCCTCGGCTGGTGCAGACAAGAAAATTGAATGCAAGGCAGAGAGGTGCGCCTGGTAGAGCGCTCTCAAGGACGCCTTCTGAGGGCGCTGCACGACAGCCGCTCCCGCGCCCTCCCCCCCCCCCCCTGGACTCCAAGAAGCCAGTGTCTCCAAAATCATTTCCTTCGTCACATAAGACGGCTGTCGTTTCTCTATCGTCTTCTGCTGTTTGGACATACATAATCAAATGACCTCTGCACTCCTCCTAGCCAGCCTTTCAAGTACAAAAAAAACCTGCGGTCTTGCTTTGTTGATTGCTGAGAGATATGTGCTGTTCGTTGACAAATGAGTTGTAAAGCGATTGCTGAATGTACGGGAAATCATAGCAAAACAAATCATGCTCTGACAACATAGAAATAAAGGCAAGCTAAATACTAAAAGATGTCCACTTTTAGAAACATTGTCTTCATCGGGACAACAGATGCAGCACAAATAGAGTAAAATTTACTAGGACCATATAAAAAAAATGAAGGAAAGAAAATTAAGAAACAACACAATTATCTGTAGATCACAATAATCACCACATTGCCAGCAATAAACCATTTGAATCCACATATAAGTGTGTGGGGGGTCGGGGAGTCTCATTTGTTTTTTGATCCTTCTATTTTCTACTTTCTTATATAGTTTACTTTATTACTTTGTTTGTATTGTGTCCTGTTTAAGAGGTGATTTCCCGAAACGCTGCCTTTGTCAAGCTAGATTTTTTTTTCCTTTTTTACCATGAATTGCATTAAATTTCTGTCTTCCTATGTCTGGTGATATTTGGGAAAGGAATGAATTCTAAGTCAACTAGTGGTTACCCTTTTCTCTGACGGAGGAAAGCTGAGCACAGATTGGTGCATGAACACCCATGGGCTTGATTCTTTTACCCACAGAGGGTGTCAGCGTCTCAGTGTGCGTGCGTACAATCGTGTTGCATGCGTGCATGTGTTGCGTGCGTGCTAGCACACAAACATGCATCTGTGACCATGCGTGTTTTGACGTGTTTGTGGGGAGGGCGGGCTTCTCGCGTACGTTTGTGTATATGTTGAACTGGCTGAGTGGACTGCGAAGAATGCATAATAGTATAAGTACATTCTAGAAATATCTTTGAACAATATCTTACAGCAAATCTTCTGCGCGTCTTTTTTTCTCTCTTTGCGCGAGAAATGAGTGTTAAGTTGTCAATAACAAATTACTCTGAACATGCCAACAGACACACTACCGCGTACAGAATAAATGCTTGCATCTCTTCCATTACAGTAATGCTTTTCATCGCTTTGCTTTCATGGTTCCACTCACAGCCCGATCTTATTCCATGTTTCATTTTACCCGATTTACACGAAAATCCAATTACTCAAGGTATGATGGGCTGAGGAAGACAACCAAATTACCGCCCTTACGTGATCATTTCGTCCACAATAATGCGTTGCATCTGAACCAGGTTCTCTGCAATTTTGTCATCGAAACATTTTTCAACTGCACAACACACAGTTGTCCTCCCATGGCTCGAAAGGAATTTGTCTTCCATCAAGTGGATAATGTTTAATTTTTAGTGGATAATCATCATCATCCCCAGAGGACAAAAAGCTTTTCTAAATGTCTGGAGGAGAGTGGGAAAAAGAAAGAGAACGAAAAGTGCGGGAAGGGAGAGATGGATGGACGGTGGGGAGGGAAGATGAGAAAAAGAGATCCGGGCAGCCAGACAGACAGACAGAGCGAGAGAGAGAGAGAGAGAGAGAGAGAGAGAGCGGTTGAAATGTAGAAGGACCAAGAACTGGAAAAAAATCTGCTCAAGAACTTGCTATTCCAATGTAAATACGAATGAAAAAAATGTTTCCTCTTCTGCATGCCTAATTTCTCAGACGGCAAAGTAACTTCTCAAACAGTTCTAGAAGACTAGAAGACTCTGTGGGATAGTGTGATGGGAGACTTGTCCAGAATGGATGTTTGCTGAAAGAGAAAGTGCACATATCTCATGGGTACAATGCTAAAACTTCGGGATGTACATGTGTTTCCTCTTTGCCTAATACGCCTTTTTTTCCGGCAGAGAGAATGCACCACGCCGCTGGCTGTTTGGCAATATAGAGATAACAGAAAAAAACAAAACAAGGGGCTTAACGTACAAGACTGAAAACAAAATCCAGCCCGTTCCCTAAAGTAAGTTCAAACTTGCTGTCTCCTGTCATTGTGAGTACCCTCCTCCCCCCCCCTCCGTGGTTCAACCACTACCTCATCACTGCCCGGCTTCTAGAGATCCCTCTGGATGGGAGGCTGTGGTCACACAATGTACCAGCCAGAGGACAATCAAGGGGATACAGCTGTACAGGCACCGTCATGAAGGAAGCGAGAAAAAGGTGCTACAGTCACTGATAAAAGGAAACAGTGTTTTCCCACAAAAAGGGGGGAAGAGGGGAAGGGGAGAGAGAGAAGGGTTGGAGAGGGAGAAGAGAGAAGAGACGGGAGATAAGGGGGAGACGGAAAAGCCGCTAGGGAAAGTAGGGAAAGAGGAACGTGCGGTGGAACAACTAGCCGCGAGACAAAGTATGGAGCAGATAAAACTACTCTCGTACAGACAGGATGGTGCGCGCTCCAAGGCAGGGATTATCCTACAAAACTGCATCTGTGGTTTGCTTTGTCACACCATCTTCCGAGACTCAGAAAAACCAGCAAGCGTCTCTGAGCTGATTTTAATCACCGTATTTACTTGTGGCGTGAGTAGAGCGGCGATGAGATTGAATCGCCTACAAACCTGCCAGACACGCTTTACTGTCACGCGATATTAGCCTCGTGCATACGTCAACCTGCTCCTGACGCTGCACAGACCTGCCGGGCGCTCGGTAAACATTGTGGTAATCCAATGATAGAAACTCTAGACACCATTTTGTCGAGCGCACTTGGCTTGTTCCTTCTTATTGGTCTCGCCTCGTGCTCTCGTCGGCGCTTGGTCTCCCTCCCTCTCCCTCCCTCTGTGCCTCCGTCTTCTCCTCACTGCCTTTGTCGTCGTCCTTATCTTCACCATGATCATCTTCATTATATTTTTTCTTCGTCTTCCCTCACCTTGTCTAAATCGTACTTAACCAATAACAGTTTTCCCGACTGCAATAAGGGGGAAAGGATCGCGAGTGTTTGACGTGTGTGAGTTGAGAGAGCGAGCGAGCGGGTGGGTGACTAGGTAATAAAGTGAGTACGATTACCATACTACACTTTGCTTAATGATATCGTGTTTGTTAAATGTCCTTCTATTTCTAAGTACAATCTTCATTTATCTTGTGTCACTAAACCATTACCAAACGCTGACTGTGTAGACGCACAGCCTTGTTATTTTCCCCATGCCCCAAGCCCCATGCCCCAAGCCACATGCGCGCTGTTGCTGAACCGTCGATATATGTTTTCGTTGACTAGTTGCAAGACCCTCCCTTTTCTAGCACTTTGTTAAAAAAAAAAAAAGCAAGCACTAACTGTTTCGAGGATTTTTCCAGCTTGTGCGGCCTTTATTTGTTTACAACTTAAATTAAATTTGAAGCACTAATTGATTTGAAGACTGAATTTTATGCGGGTTTTAATTGTTAAAAACGTGAGGCACTGATTTGAAGATTTCTCCAATTTATGTATACATGAATCCGATCAGTCTCATTGTTTTTCACAGTATGTAAATTCAGTTCTCTGTCGGGCCTAGGATCATAGAAAAAAATAAAAGACAGCGGACATGGAAGACTGCCGCAGACGCGTTACACTTCGTTGTAAAACAATATCGACATTACCTTCGCAGACAACCGGTGTGGGCAAATAAACAATTATTTCACGAGGAAGCAGCTTTGCCTGATCATTGAGAAGTAAGCAGATTACAAACCACCAGGAAACACGTCACGCAAAGGTTTTTTAAAAAAATATTCGCGGTGACATAAAGACCTTTTTGTTATTTCAAACAACAGCTGTGTGTTTATATATATATATATGCATGTCTGTGTACATGCGTTTGCATATATGCGCTCATTTGTGCACGTATAAATTGTGTGTGAGAGAGAGAGAGAAAGAGAGAGTGGGGGAATGTTTGTGTGTGCGTGCGTGAATGCGTCGGTGTGCGTGTGTGTTACTTTATGTCCTCGAGTGGTTTTGTTGGCACACGTTCCATACCTATTAATGACTGTCGCGGCTTGAGAAAGCCGGCTGTCTCCCGGGGAACAGTGTTGCGCGAAATTGTGAGTAAACGCACATTTCCTCTCAGCACAACCATCGGCTGAACTCGTCTGCCTTCTCTGGGTTCTTCTCTTTTATTATGTCGGACACGGAGCTTCACATAGCCAGGGCTTCCAGAAAGGTCTAGAAGCCAGACTCGGTGTCTAGACGAGACTAAAAGTTGCCAACGAAGTTAGGCCCTTTGTTCTGTGGGGACAAACCTAGGTTTTCTGGTCAAATTATTGTTCTCAGAAGGGCCATTCTGGATCAAAGATTGCCATTTGACCGCACGCGCTGCGACAATTTTTTTTCTGGGCTATGGGAACGTGTTTTATACATCGCGCTGGTAGCTCATACATGTAAAATAACCCAGCTAAAACGATTACTTACAAAATTATGTCAGGTAATAGCTCACATACTTTTAAATGGTCTAGTGTATGTAGGTTCGGATACCGAAGACTCAATTTTTAGTATTTAGGGTTGTGATAAATCTTTCTAATTGTAGTGAGACTACAGAAAAAAATAAGTTGATATTAGATATAGGAAAATATATGCACGCTCACACCTGGGTAAACACACACACTTACATATGCCACCACAATCACACAACACAAGCATGCAAACTCGACAACGCTAAATGAAGAACACAGACAAGCACACATGCAAACACACAAACACGTGGAGAAACGCTTACAAATATCACACGGGGGGGGGGGGG
>SMGT01016653.1:459606-476824 GCA_004794575.1 Lanistes nyassanus | reverse complement strand
TGCTCACAGCAACACCTCCACACACGTACAGTTCTGCCCATACTCACAGAAACACCTCCACACACGTACAGTTCTGCCCATACTCACGGCACCGTCTCTACTCACGACAACAGTCCACGCGGTTGGTGATTATGATGTAGGAAACAATGAAGGGCTGCGTCAGGTCCACTTGCCACCAGTGCAGGGATGTTGGCTCAAGAGTCATAGTATGGCTGCACAAGTTGCTCAGGTTTCTATATCCGTCCACTGCAAGGGTGCTATTGAGCTGGAAATATTGTGTGCTTTGTGTAGTCGGCGCCCTTAATGCATAATTCTTCACGCCTGCATAGCAAACACAATTTCTTGGCTGTCCATTCGAAACAGCGGAACAATTATACACTGCAAATATGAGTACGTGAAAAGGATTGTCACAGGTTTACGTACGAGTGATGTGAGAAATGACAACAAAACAAAAGAAAGAAAAGCAGATCCATCGGAACAGTGAATGAACGGATAACCGACCCAAAACAAACCAAACAAAACCCATGATCCAAACCTTTGTCAACGTCGGGCCACCCTATGACCTTAGCCTCAGAGAGCGCTAAAGCTGTTGTGTCGTTCTTGCGAATCCGAATGTATCGCCCTTTGGTGTTGAAGTTGCACGTCACGTTGATTGTCACGCACCCGGCAGTGTTTAGAATTATGTTATAACCAGAACACGTGATGTAGCATGCAGGATCATCGAAGTAGGCACAGGACGTAGTTCCAACGTCAACTAAGACATAACCTGAATTCATCTTTAATATTTTAATCTCGTAAAAATGAATGAATGTCATTACCAAAATACAATAAAAAAAACTAAAAAGATGATGATGATGATGATGATGATGATGATGATGATGATGATGATGATGATGATGATGATGATGATGATGATGATGATGATGCGTGTATGCGTATTGGGTATGAATTTTTGTATGCATATTGTGTATGTGTATTGTGTAAGCCTATTATGTATCCATATTTACACACATATAGTCGTTTTGTTGTCTATCTGCCTTCCTGTCTTGCTGCTTGGCTCTGTCCGCCCGTCTTTCGGCTTTTCTGTTAGTCTCTCTCTCTCTCTCTCTCTGCGCCTGCCTGCCTGCATGCATGCATGACTTCCTCGGTTGCCTGTCTGCACGACTGCGCGTTTTCATGTCTCTATACCCTGTCTGACGGCTTGTATGGGAAGTTTATTCTGTCTGTTAAGAGCGTGTGATTACGGGTTGATGCATACTACCTTCCTTACCAGAGGCAGTGTTTAAAACAACACCACTGATGTAGAATGTTGTATTTAAGTCCACAATCCAGCCTTTCGCCAGCGCGTTCCATATCATGTCACATGGCACCTCCGTACTCGGCGATGTGTCAGTCACGTTGTATTCAGAACAGCAGGTAGCCGAGGCGTTGAGCGCTGAGCCTATTAAAGAATTTTTTCAAAATTTTGCTTCCTTAATTTTTAAGTAATTAGAATTTAATAAGCCTCTTCCTCTCTATCTGTCTGTTATGTGGCAAAGATAATTAAATATAAACCACTCACCCCATGGTCGAAATAAGGCAACGAATATTAAGACTATATTCAAAAACACAGCCATGGTCACGGACGATATTTTTCCAAGTGCAGTCTATATCCTTTGAACTGCCTATCAAAAATAGCAGAAGCTCTAGTCTGCGTTGTCCCCGCTACTCAACATAAAGCCATGGCAGCCAAAGTTATACAGCACCGGTGTCGTTGATTGAAGTCTCCCCAGTTCAAAAATCGTCGAGGAAGATTCCCACTGCACATATATGTGTCAAAAAATTCATAGAATACTCGTTTTTGACACATTTCTTAACATCAGTTTTGAGATGTAGAGACGGGAACAGGTCACGCTAACAGTTTCAACACCTTTTATAACATCCATAACTCTCCCTTCTCTGTTTCTCCTCCTTCTACCAATCCTTCCAACCAACCTTCCCCGTCCTCTCTACCCCACTACATGCTATTTGCTCGTCACAGACAAATTAACGCTCTTTTTTATAAAAAAAAAAACTCTTTACCTGCTAGACTCGATCATGTAAAGGTAAGCTATATCAATTTCTATTCTACAGATTACCTATGTGGATATTTTTCTCTGTGAGGGACAGCAAAAATCTAACACCGTATCCCAAACGAACTTTTTTAAATTATTTGCTTCACAGATGACCTCCCTTCTTCACGAGGCGTTGAGGATGAAACGGCATAGAGAGTGATAACAATGAAGATGATTTTATATGGTTAAGAATTCGGAATGACAATGATGTTTTTAAACTCGTTTATTCAACCTCCTTCTCTACGTACTTCACACAACGCTGGTCGATTAGATCAACCATTAACACTGTTCCTATTAACGTCAGAAAACTGATCGCTTTGACAAGGTTTTTGGTTTCTTTTAAGTGCGCATGCGCATGAAATAAATGGCGTGGCGATTAATGTCCGTCCATGTTATTGTGCTTGTGCTAATATGTATGCTCTTCACACGGACGCAATGACGCAGTCTATTTTCTCCTCTTCTCGTGCCCTCCTGGTGCCCCTTTTCCCCGCTCCCATGTCTCCCACTCTACTTTCTTTCGTCACTCTTTCTCTCTTACGTCAATCTCCTTGTCCCACGTCCTTGATCACTCCCTCCCTCCCCTCTCCCCCCCCCCTCTCTCTCTCTCTATGACTTTTTCCTCACGATCCGGGATCTAGATGGCTTCAGAGACAGGCAAGCATTGACGACGAAATGTGGACGATAAATAGTGCTACAAGGAAATATCCACGTAATAAACTGAAATAAATCTTCTGATAGTGGAATCACAGCCGCCAAATTTAATAAACGCAGAACTACGTAGAACATCGATTCCTCTTTTCAAACAGGTGCTAACTTCATTAAATCCGGTCAACTCTCCGTGGATTCGTTTACTGGCAGTACAAATAGCTTCACGGCTTTTATGTATACAATGCATACAATTAAATGTAGGTTTTGGTCAAGGTTTTTAGAATCGTCTGTCGTCAAATTTTGATTGCATGGACACTTTTCATAGCCAAAAAAAGGTAATCTACAAATCAGAATCTTCAGGTTCATCAGCCTGTGCATCTGATCTCTCCCTGTATCCCGTCTCCTTTCAAACAGTTGAGGCTAGCGAGTATGCTGAGAACTGCGCTGGGCTTTGCAAAGAAAAAAATGAAGTGCGAAAAGATGTGTATGACTGAATCCCATCGTAGGCGCTGAAGGTTGACAGACAATTCAGTGGAGACGTCCACCATCTCTTCAAGAAGATACAGCAGAGAAAAAATCCCATTAGAGTGGAAAGAGGGTCACCTCATTAAATTACCCAAAAAAACCTTTTTTAACTCCTGCTCAAACTACACAGGGATAACACTCTTGTCAGTTCCAGTGGTCACTTTGGACAGAGCTCGATGACCTCAGCTTCGCTGATGACCTGGCCCTTCTCTCCCACACCCAGCCAGAAATGCAGGAAAACCAGCACCATTGCAAATCAACCCTGTTCGCTTGGGGGTCAACGTCCACAGAAGGAAGAACAAAATCCTCAATTGCCTGTATTCGTGACCAGTGGATATTCAACCGACGCTAAACTTGACCAGCGTCGGTTAGGGAACCGACAGCTATCACTCAACCATTGGTTGAAGTGACTGCAAATTCATGAGAAACTAAACACCTCCCGTTAGCTAACCGGCGGGTATTTTCGGAAAGTTCGGGGTAACCCGTCACTTTGCATGGGTTCCGAGCCACATTGTTTAGTTCCCACTTGAAAAACTGCAAGCGAGACGAAGAAAGCAAGGCAGGTGGTCTTTCCGCCAACGAAAAAAACAGACAAGTAATGTGGATTTACCAACAATTTAGTATTCACACATCGAACTTTGTTAATACCTACGTCTATACTACAGAAGAACACAGGCGTTAGAATTATGTAAGCTTTTTTTCCTTGATTAATTCACTGTCCGAAGAACCCAATCAATTGTAGGACAGTAATAAGCATTCATGCGAGATAGATTTGCTCCAACAAATTCAGAGTTCTCAGCTTTATTTCGAAACGTAATATATGATCTATTGTCTTCTAAATTAAGCACTTTTTCAGCATCTGCAATATTGCGAAACAAAACAAAACTTTATTGACAATTAATCTAACCCTGGAACATTTCCTTCGCAACCCACTCAGACGATTAATAAAACAGCAATAAAACTAAAGTATAGATTTTTTTCTTTCGAAAGGTTAAATACTTTGTATACTTAAAATATGTGTGCGTGTAAGGACCTGTACCTTTGGCTTTTTGCAGTTAAGCTTTGACACTAAACCAGACGTGTTTAACACGGCGAAAGTAGCGCCCAAAGTGATATGTTTATAGTAGACATGAGGTCACTCGTCCGAGAAAACTAACTATTTTAAACAGACACACTAAACACCCAAAGATCTAATGCAGTTATACTTGAACTTAGTTGAGATCATGAATCATTTCAATTGAATAAGTGGTGATAACGAATCATGATTTGAACTTAGTGACGATAACGATAACGAATCACGGCAGTTGAACTAAACGGAGATAACAAATCATGAAATTTTAATTAACTGGCAATAACGAATCATGACATTTAAACTGTATGGCAATAACAGATCACGACATTTTAACTGTGTGGAGATTACAAATCATTTGAACCTTGTGTCAATAACGAATTGTGTCATTTGAGGTCTTGAAAGAAATAAGTGTTCTTCATTATCGGTATGAAGGGCTTTTTCTTTCACTTCCCACACTTCTCTATTCTGTTTTTGTTTCTTTAATTATTCTGTTGTTTTCATCTTTGTCTTGACGGAACAGTGAACCAGACGAAAGACGTCCCATGCGACTATCATCACAAAGATGGACGACATAGCTCCGATGCAGATTATCCCCAGGGTTGCAGACGACAGTCGCTGGTCAGGAGCGGACGACTTTTTGCGGACCTGTTTTGTCAGGGTGGCACGTTGCACTTGTAGGCCCTTTGCTGTCTCCGTCACTTCCTGTTGAACATCTTCCCTACCCTTTTGACTTGTGGTGGCAATGCATCTGCATGCGCAGAAACCTTGTGTCTTCCTGGTGGGCCAGTCCACCACCTGAGATTTTTTTTAAAAAGTAGAACTGATGACACTTTTAACTTGTGATACTGGTAGAGTAATTTATCTGTAAACATTTACATGAACAATAATTTAAAATAAATATTTGTCCTATTCATTTATAACTACAATGTAAATGTGTTTTATTTTTATCATGTATAGACTGAAAAAAGACCCCGCATGGATGGTTTCCTACAAAGTGTATGCTTACTACTTATTGTGTATTTCATCTTGTAGAATTAGTATTTTTTCTACAAACGAATCCCTACCTACAGTTAAGAAATCTGTGTGTCTGTTTAGGCTATTACCTCACAAGGAATTCGGCAAATGTTCGTGCACACGTTCACACGTGTGTACGCTCACTCGCGCGCACAGACACATGCGAGATGCATGCGCGCGTGCGTGCGTGCGTGAGACAGGGTGTGTGTGTGTGTGTGCAGTTTCCCACAAATGACCAAATCCTTTATAGGCCCCAAATCAATATTTCGAATTTTGGTTCAGCGACTTTCTCCTTTTTCATTCCTCCAGTGTTTTGAACATTTACAGTAGAGAGATAATTAATGCAAGTGGCTGCTGCTTGTACTAAGATGTGGCAAAAACAAGAAAATTAAGCCACAACAAATTCAACCTTTCGTCAACCCACTCATCAGGAAACAATACACAACATAAATAAATGCGTAATGCAAAAATAGACCATAAAAATGGAAATAGGAGAGGCAGAGAAGTAAGGTAAAAGTTGTATAATCATGAAATAGAAATCAAAAAGTAAACAAACAAACAAAAAATTCTGTTAGAAAATGGTGGTTTCTCTGGAGCAGCTTTCTCCCCTTCCCAAGTATTACTGCTGACGTGTCACTTACACTGGAGCTCAGCAAATATGCTATCGATTCTCCGGATTGAGAAGTGGCTTCTGAAAGTACTTTTGTGGACAGTCTGGATTCATCTGTTTCAATCGGAAAACCTGTGGAGTACGGAGTGGTTTCTAAAAACGTATCCGACCCACTAACTGCAGTCACGGCTGTCGTAAGAACTGCGGATCCCGGAGTTTTACCAGCGTCTGTGAGTATCCTAGACCCTTCCATTAACGACGAGACTGCCGATTTACCAACTTCCAAAAGTACTGTGGACAGCCTGGATTGGGTCACTTCCGTCGAAAAGGCTGTGGAAACTTCAGAGTACGGAGTGGTTTCTATAAACACCTTCGACACATTAGGTGTAGTCATGGCTGTTGTAAGCGCTTTAGATCCTGTAGTTTCACCAACAACGTCTGTGGGTATCTTCAACTCTTCTTTCACTGTCGCCATGTTTGGCATCTCTAAGGGTGGAATCCTTTCTTCGGATAGAGAGAGATGGTAGCAGTTCAGGGTGTATTTTATTTCCGATATTTCTGTTAAAAAAAAAAGAAAACAGCGATAGGTTTACTACTGCTCTGACAGTAACTATATATTTCTGATGTCAAGTTTCTTCAAGTTTCTCTATTCTTTAGTCTTTTTCCCTCAGGGGGTATTAAGAAGAAAAAATAATGTCAAAGAACACATGTCAATCGTAGTTCACCTGACATTAGAATATACATATATTGATAAATAAACTCAATGATTAATAAACACACAAATAACACGCTCAATCACGCACTTGTCTAGTGCAAATAGTAAATACAATCAGACAGACAAACATATCGAATTACCGATCGGTCTATGGACAGGCAGACAGACAGACAAACAGATAAACAGAGACAGAGGCAGGCAGGCAGGCAGACAGGCAGGCAGACGGAAATAAACCACACTAATACTTGTCGCATATAATTAGTTGGGTTACCTGAAGCTTCCACTGCTCTGCTTGGGTCCGCAAAACCATAAACTTCAACTTCACACAGAGTGAGGGTATCTCCAGTCTTTGAGATGCGGACAAAGCGACCCCACATTGACTGTGTACAGTTCAGTGTCGTCAGAGGTCCGGCAACACCATCATAGTAATGACACCGTGTGTACGTAATACTGCCGTTTGAATCCAAGTATCCTAATTCGACGGTAAAGTTCGCCAGTCTTGCGTCTGAAAAATACACGTGATTTCACCCTCGGGGACGCATGCAGACGCGCAAGTACACACGCAATACGCGTACGCACTCGCTTAACTTACACACTCACTCTCTCACACACACTCACTCTCACACACACCCACTCATTCACACTCACTCTCACACACTCACTCATTCACTCACTCACTCTCTCACACACACACACACACTCACACACACACTCTCTCTCTCTCTCGCACGCACACACTCACTCACACACATACGAACACTCACACACTCACAAATACTCATTCACACATACACTCTCACACGCACTCACACGCACACACTCACACACACACGCACACTCACACTCACACACACACACACTCTCTCACTGACACACACACATATATATATTAAAACGCTGTGCAAGGCTGATAATTTTCTGTTCCAATATCACTCTGATGCCCACTCACTGCCCACAGTCCATAGACTCATACACTCTACTCACCGCAACATTTGTCGATGCGGTTGGCGATGATGATGTGGGAAATGAGAATCACCTTGCCCATGTCCACCTGCCACCAGTGCATCACCCGGGTGTTGTTGTCTAGGAGGACAGAGGTGTGGGAACAGGAATTTCCTGCCATGGTACCGTTCCTGTTTCCATCCACAGCCTTATTCGCCGTCTTGTTGGGGCCTATCGATGTACTCTCTGTGCAGAGCGCATGCAGTGCGTAGTTCTTCAACTCTGGGTAATGCAGACAGATGTCTTCAACAATGTACGACAATATGCACGAAACAAGTACAAAACCTCTCTCTCTCTCTGCGTTCTTTATATTTAGTGTTGCGTGCTTGCTTGCGTGCGTGCGTGCGTGCGTGCGTGCTTATTTGTGCAAATCAGCTATCTACCCTACCTCCCGTGCATGGTGGAAATCACATTTTCAAGCTGGTCTGTGAAGGTTATACGCTATCAAACTACAGCTTTGCTGGAATGCTGGTATTTGTTGAAGTATTAATGAGTTCCAGTCAAAACACCGCAAATCCATCCACAACTTTCTCACATCAATATTCGTTCAGAAACCATTGTCCTCGAAGGGTGAAACAGTTACATTGCCATCTTTTTCTTACCAATTCCAAATTGTGTTTGGTTTTATTACATTTTAATTTGGAATTATTGATACTGGCCGTAGTCTCCTTTCGAGATGTTCTTTGTAAATGTTCTCTTGTCCGAAAAGGTACTTCCTTCCAAAGACAAAAATAAGTGAAACTGCTGGAAGTACCTTCAAATTGTGCTGCGCGAGATATAACATACTTTGTCTCTGTCCCAAATGTCGTGTACACAGTAGTATTCAGACCGTCTAGGTACGGCCCCTACGATCGTTCTTGTAGTTAGCCCGACCATAGGCTGACTGTACTGCACTCTAAAGGGACTTTAGATGAACTGTGTTTTAAATGGCACTTACACCGAGAAATAATTGAATCGGACGAAACGTCTTACAGACGTCGTGAATAAGAGTCCCACTTTTCAAGTCTAAAATATGAAAGATTTTCCCGGGGAACCTTCTCTGAAGCTTATCGATCTTTTTCTCAGTGAATTCCGCTTTGAAGAGAGGCGGCATGCTAGTTCATATATAACTGCTTTACAGCCAAAGCACCAGCCAACGTGTTCATTGCTGGTTTTCTCTCAAAAAGAAAAAGAAATCATTAATTTTTTTTCTTTTATGCAGACATCTTCTCTGTCTAATGTAAAGGCTCCTATATGCAAATACTAACATATAAAAATTCTTAGTTCATTAATATAAGCAGCACAGTATTCACGGGCTAAACTAACTCGCGGAGGAGAGAACACTGTGCTTAATGTCATGGTCAAAATTATGAAGTGTTAAAGCACCCAAAGGGAAGGTTCGAGTGTGCTCGCGCATAGAACCTCATGCAAGCAAGAAAGCAACACCTGGCCTTCCCGTGACGTTTACGTTACACAGGTCAAACGCAGTGGTGCCGTTTTGGCGAACCCGCACGTAGCGTCCTTTAACATTGTTCTTGTTCAGGTTACACGTCACGTTGATTGTGAGGCTGCATGCAGTTTGCTGTACCAAGTCCCTGGATAAGCAGGTGATGTAACATGCTTTGTCTTCGAAGGCTGCACAAGAGTTATTCCCAATGTCCACGCCAATAGAATCTGTGCAAAAACAACAGCTAAGGCTAACAGCTGACCTTCGCCTTACGTTAATATGAAGAAAGCCTCTACAAGAGAAATATCAAACGAGAATACAGAAACGAGCATACAAGCAGTCAGCCCAACTGTGTGTGGCTGTGTGCGTGTGTTCTTGCGTTCTGCGTGTGTGAAAGTGCGCGTTACCGCTATTATTAGTTGAAACATCCAGCAAGATGTGATGGATGAAGAAGTCTGCGTTCAAATCGAGAATCCAGGACTTCTGTGGGGCCAGGCTTGATGACAGGTAGCATAGACCACTGCTGACAGACGAACCTGTCTCAGAACAACATGCAGCCCTGACGAGGACTTTTGTGCAACCTTTGAACAGAAAGTACAATACTAAAAATTGGTTGGCAGGACGAATGTCGCGCGCGCACACACACGCACACAACGGAAGTTTGGAGACTTAAGTCATTAGAACCTAAAATTGAGACTATGTAAGCTCATACATAAGTTCAGAAAGAACAGTCTAAAATATTTGGTTTAGAGTAAGCTAGGTAAAGACCTGATTGATGTCATACTAAATGTAGCTGTTTCGAGTTGGTGAGTCCAGATAAACTACAGAATTGTTAAAGTATGGCATATAGATTACGTACAGATTGTTTACTCCCTTAGACCACATAGCTCTGTCAGAGAAATTTCAAAAAGTAGATGGTTGTCTTGAATCTCGCACAACCAAACAGATCTGAGGTAAGGAGAAAGTTAAGCACTTTCAATATTTTAAGCACTGATTACGTGTAAAAAGTCTCAAAGCAGGTGTATAATATGTGCTGCGTGTCTAAATAGTATGTAAGATGCGTGTTTTATGTGTTTTCTGTCTTCTTAACGTTCCCCTACTTGACTGAACACTTGCACCTGGCACACATTTGGAACACCATTGATACATCTTCCGGCCATTTGAACACTTTCGAAAAAGACCAGACCACAGACCAGAACACATTGCGCCCTCAAGCGTTTACTAAAGATAAAAAGAAAAGAAGAGAAAACAGGTGGAGCTCTCACGATCGATCCTGACAATTCAAGTAGGTTGGATTGCAAGAAATGGGTAGAGAACTTTATGGTAGATTATCGCTATATATATATTTTCTATATTATCTATATATATATATATATTATGTTCATATATATATTATGTTCATATATATATATTATATAATACATATTATACTTTTCTTGTAAAAAGAAAAGTGTATTGACCAAAAGCAGTGAATTTTGTTAAAATACTTTTTAGTAGAGTGGATTAATGAATAGATGAATAGGTGCCTGTTTGTGTACGTCTGCGTGCGTGACTGTGTTATTTGTGTGCATATTGATCACTGAGCTTATTTATATCAATATATGTAAATTCTAATGTCATGTGAACTACGATTGACACTTGTTCTTTGGCCTTTTTTCTTCAGAATACCCCCTGAGGGTAAAAGAATAAAGAAACTTGAACTTGAACCTATATATATATATATTATCGCTATGTATGTATGTATATATTATCTTTATGTATGTGTATATGTTATCCCTATGCATATATATTATCTATATATATTATCGCTATGTATATGTATATAATCCCTATTATATAAATATATAGATTATCGCTATGTATGTGTGTATACATTATTGCTATGTATATATAAATAATGGCTATGTATGTATAAATATATATTTTATCGCTATATATATTTTTATCGCTATGTATTTATAAATATATTGTGATGAAGCGGGTTCGCTTCGCAACTTTCCTCTCTCTCTCTCTCCTTCAAACAAAGGCAGGTTTTGTTCCTTCCACGCCCTCGGCGTACTTTATTTTGGGCCGCCACGGCTGCTGCCGCCCTACATGCTCCGCCACCCCACGGTTTACTGCACTTTACTGTTTTGCTACATCTTCTCCCTCGTCCTCCTGCTTCACCCTACTTCAGGACTATGCTTTGTCGTGGTGGTGGTGGTGGTGGTGGTGGTGGTGGTGGTGGTGATTTAGAGGGACAGTGCTTCCACCTCTCGGTGATTTCGCACTATGGGGGATGGGGTCTTATTAATAAACTATGCACTGAAAGAACCACCAGACTGATGGCTGCAGTAAGATGGTCAGTGCGGACAGGCAGTTTAATGTGCGGGGAGATGGTCGAATGGAGTTTTGCACAATGTTTAACTCCAGGAAATAATCCTTGGCCACACCAGGGTTCGAACCAGCAACCCCCATCTGCTAGTCCGCAGCTCTCCCAAATGAGCTATCCAGGCCCCTTTTCTCTGCTTTGCCCGGCACGCACCCCGCTTTTACCGGGTGGGAGCGAGCCACAACGGAGCCATTGCCAGCTACGGTAGAAGCTGGCGGGTGGAAGTAAGGTGGATACCTCATTTTGTGTTTCTTACACATACAACATTTAGAATAAAAAGTGAAAGAATATACCTACAAGGACATGAAAATATACAGTGACTAGAATGTGCTTTGCTCTTCCTGTTAGTGTTAAGGAAAGTTAAGTAGAGTGAGAAGGAAATAAAGATAATTACGTTAAAAGGCAGTTAAACTAGCTAATGTGAATAGATAAAGATAAGAAATATGCCTACAAACTAACCTAATTTATTAAGACGTTTGATGAATTTACTATTTACTGAAAGAATATGTCGAGCTGAATCCGAATATGTTAGTTGTTAGTATCTGCAACTATCCTGCAAGAATATAGAAACGTCTAAACAGAGTGAGCCTAGCACAGCACGCTGTAAGATGACACAGTGCGCCACAGCCACGTGTCGCTGGCAGTACTCGACCCGTACCGCCCCCGGCGCACGCTGTGGCTGTGAGCATGGTGGCCAAAACCGTCTCCGTGATGGCTGCCCTCATCACAATATATTTTATCGCTATATATATTTTTATCGCTATGTATTTATAAATAATCGCTATGTATGTATAAATATGTGTGTTATCGTTATATATGTATATATTATCGCTATGTATGTATAAAGATATCTATATATTATCGCTATATATATATATAATCGCTATACATGTATATATTATCGCTATACATGTATATATTATCGCTATATATATTTACGTAGTCATTGTGGAAAGTGTAAGCGAAGTATGCATGAAATGTGTTCTCGCGCGTTAAAAACCTATATTTATTATTAAGTGCAAAGTGCCTGTGCCTTTGCTGTAGTTGGTAGAAGTTCTCTATACCTACTTCTGTCACATCGTTTTTAATCTAACCACAAAGTAACTTGACAGACTCTATGCACCGCCTATAAACGCTATTTTATGTGTGATATTAATTAGACTATGATTCTTGGGCCCAAAATAAGCGCGGACGGCATTCGATTATCAACTTAAAGATCGTCACTTGCCTTACGTTTTCAATAGATTAAAAGGAAAAGAAATATATAACTTTGATTTCTGAACTGAATACCAAATGTCTAACTTTAATGTAATTAACTTTCTCTTTTATATTTAAAACCATTTAAACATTAAAAAAATAATCAATTTCATGACTCCTCTAATTCCCCTTACAGGTAAATCTTCCAACTACGGCCAGTTAACTTTTAGAAACGGCTGTAACAAAAGACTGGCATAAAGAACCACTGTCAGTTTTTCATCGAGAATTTCTACTGTTTCCACTGTTTCAATGTCTTGCTGACATTCAGTGGCAGTTTACGCAGACATTAAAAAAGCCAGACGCCTTTTTTTTACACAGGCACGGCATCGGGGAGAAACTTTCTTCAACCCATAAGAAGACAGAAAAAATGATATTTTTAACATTGACAGAGGAACTTTGGTGAAATGCCCCTCATAGACTGAAAAATAGCGATATCAGTAATCCGATAGACATACTGGCATTATAAGATTCTTTCAGCAAGATAAAAATCGAGGAATGTAGCGAAAATTACGCCCGCGCGCACGCGCAGAGAGAGAGAGAAGGAGGAGGAGGAGTAGGTATAAGGAAAGACTGGAGAGAAATGTGTTCTTGTGCAGGAATCTTATAAGAGGATGATGGCGTACTCAAGTTAGTAAATATTAAATGCAGAATAGTGTCATTCAACCCGTTTAGACGCAAAGCAAAATATATCGCCACAGCTACTAATGTCACTGAATGGATACATCGTTGTAATGTATGTTTGAAATCACAAACATTCACCATCACCATTTATTTTACAGTGCACAAGTCATCAAGGCTTATTCACCATGAATGTCCACACGCACAATCTAACAGTGGAAGTAAATGTACCTCTCACCTCTCTTTTTCTCTCATTCATTTTAATATCATTTTAAATGTCTTTCACTTTGTCATGGCAGTGATTTTCTCTTGGAAATCCGGTTATGTCATTACACAGGGTTGAGTTAATATAAGCTAGCTTGTTGCTTGGTCCTGCAATATGCTGTTTTAAAATATATCGTCCGATTATGGAAATAAACTACATTTTAAAGAATATTGCAAGAAACAACTCACCGAATGCTAACAGAATTACAGAAGACTTTAGAATGATGGGCAAAATTCCAGCCATTGTCATTCACTGCTGGTGCCCATGCACATACCTGCTTGTGGACAGAGTGTCACATACCTACCCAGCAGCGACAGCAATAGGTATTCTTCAACTGTCGCTGTACAGCCGTCGCATGGGAACTAGCGCGTGACACCGGTGTTGTATCTAAAGAAATTCCCCGCTTAAAATTACCACTGGAAAAAATAGTAGCTGCGTCTCGAATGTGATATTTGAAATACTGTTTTCAACGCTGTCCAAAACGCAACAAAGCAAATTTAAAAGTACAAGCAGCTATCCATGTTTACATAGATAAATTGTGTTGTTGCCGTGAAAAGCTATGCTTTAGATCCCTTCTCATCCATAACCATCATGTTTAAATACAGAGCGAGACAAGTTCGTCCTTTGAAATGACGACTCACGAAAACAACACGTTTTCAGCTGGAACCGTGACTTCCAAAATAGACTAGCTTTATCTCTAGTTGTACTGTATTATTTGAGCGATCTGCTTCTGATACAGAAGTCTAGAGTAGCTTCAAGTCTCCTTTCTAGCACGTTTAAGAAATAAGAATAATTATTTTAAAGTCAGATCACTCACCGTCTTTTCAAATAATAATTATGCATTTCATAAAAAAAATATTGCTCAGCAAGATAATTTTTCCGCAAAAGGACCTAATTTCACTTTTGTGACTTGCAACGTGAGATTGTAGGTCTACAATCACACACGCGCACGCACACAACCACACACACTCACGCGCGCGCGCACACACATGCATACTAACAATCAGTTTATGTAGGAGTATTGTTCACAACGATTTTACTAGCAGAATATGCACATTCCATGGACACAAGAAACGTTTGACGCCCTTTACAACACAGATAAATTTCAGTTCCGTCATTCCTGATCTAAGCTGCGTGGGCGTTCATATCCTTTCCAGGGGCGGGGGTGAGGGAGGGAGAGGGGGATGTTTCGGGAGGAGGGGGGTTAGGGGAAGGGTAAGAGGTGATGTTAGGGTGGGGGCTAGGGGTAGGGGTTAGGTGGGAGTTAGGGGAGGGGTGGGGTGGAGTATAGGCAGTAAAGATCTTCCAGGAACCTGCAACATTTTCATTGGTGACCCTAAGAGATTAGCATATTTTACGTAAGACTGTATTTTGATTGGCTCCAGTTTTTCTGCGCTTTTTCAAGCTCCACGTGAAGACGCACTTAAAACGTCCAGGAAGGAAGTGACCTACGACTGCTCCTAGGACCGGAAGTAAAATCGAACCACACACCCAGCACTCTCACTTAGTTTTCAATCTCGTGCCATATTACGCTGCTCGACTTTTTTCTATGTGTAAGTATTTAAGCAGACTACACAAATCACAGGCAACTATCGCGGCAAAGATGGACGAGACAGCTGCGGTGCAGATTATGCCCACGGTTGCAGACGACAGTCGCTGGTCGGCGGCGCTGGACTTTTTGCGGACCTGTTTGGCCAACACGTCTCGTTCCACTTGTAATTCTTTTGCTGTCTGCGTCACTTCCTGCTGAACGTCTTTCTTGTGTTTCTTGCTTTTCCCAAATTCACATTGACATAGGCATTGGTCAAATTTCTTCTGGCCCCAGGACGTCATGATCTAAGAAATAGTGTCAATAAATATTTACCTCTTGTATTATTGTGTGAGCGTGCGCGAAGCTTGGAGTCTTAAGTTTTCATTTCTTTCTGTACACAGTATTAGATACTTTTTTTAAAAAAACAGCTGGGAATATGAATGATTTCAGTACATATTCCACTTACCATCAATAAGAAATAAACCACTGATAACCAGTCAATTTAGTTCTTTGTAGCTCATCTCAGTCAGGGTCAGGTTGTAAGCGTTCTGACCAAAAATAACAATGACTGATCGTTTTCGGTCACTAACGAGCTCTAGTGACAATTGCATGCAGTCTGTGAGATTCTATTTAGTAATTCTTAAAGACGATGTAAAGCAAAAAAATGACTGCCGCTTGGAATAAAGTATAATGTGACAACAAAAGAAACTTGACAAAGCTGCACGTAACAAAAACATAACAGACTCAACGTTTCGGGGTATTATTCCTTCATTAGGACCACACAAACAGATTAAAAAAACTAAAATAGATACGTAACTGAATAGTTGTATCTGTTTGTGTTATCCTAATGAAGGGGTAATGCTCCGAAAAGCTGAAAAAGTTTGTGTTAGTTTTAGCTTAGTTTTGTTCTTCCTCTGTCAACTTAAAGACAATGAGTTAAAAAAAATTAGGAAGTGGCTAAGACTTAGCATGCACAAGGCCCTCTAAAAAACTTCAAACCCCTTACACATATCTTAAAATATTAGATTTGAGATGGTTTTATTTAAAGCCCTTTGGGGGGGGGGCATAATACATAGCTTCGAGCCATCGTGCAGTCTGTTAACTGGCATTTAAAGCCAGTTGAGCGCTTTAAGCCTGCTAGTTACATTTCATCAATGAAAACAATTGCAAATTAATAATGTTTAGGAGTTGGGTTGAGAGCAATGACATTGTGGGCATTTCACTTACAGTGGGTTCTCCTACTAGAGTCGAGACTTCTGACGTTCTAATCGATGCAGTATTTTCTTCAGGAAAAGCCAGAAAGTTGCAAGAAAAATTGTTCACGATTTGGATTATTTCTGTAGAAGAAAATTAGAAAGGTCAATCTATACACAACACCTTGTCCAGCTGCAATAGAAATTTAATTACAGTTAACGGATTGACTAGGTACAGGAATGTCAACAGACAAAAAGAGACGGACGGACGTACAGACGGACAGATGGGCAGACAGGAAGACAGCTTGAGCTTTTTTTCTCTCTCTCTCTGTAAGGTTAAATCGACACCGACGTCAAGCTCAATCGGATCCTGTAAGGGAGACAACTGTGAAAGAGAAGCATACATGACACGATTCAAGCAAGGGTTTCCTCCCGTAAATTCCCCCGACGTCAAAGGGAAGAGAGTGGCTGTTCTAATGTCTATATATTAGCATTTGGATTTATGAGTAAGCAAACACTATTCAATAGTTTAGATATTCAGTTGTAACTCATTAAATAAAATTATTGGTTGTTGATAGTATGATAGCCCGTACGCTAGTGTGTGTGTGTGCGTGCGAGCGTGTGCGTGTGTGTGTGCGTGCGTGAGTGAGTGCGTGCGTGCGTGCGTGTTAGCGAGAGAAGAGAGGGTGTAAGACAGTTTTTCACGGAATACAATTATTCTTGCTTCTCCCGAAAACTTTTCAGCAAGGTTTCCTGCATTACTTAACGGTTACAGGTTGTTGCACCTGAAGTGCGGTGTACATAAGTTTACTTCAGTTAACCTTTTTTCCAATTATCTCTTATCTTAAATAGCTCGAGTACTAGGAGCTCACCCGGGG
>SMGT01016653.1:407974-437439 GCA_004794575.1 Lanistes nyassanus | reverse complement strand
ATCATGTACAAGTACCTACATAATCTTTTTGAAACTCTGGAGGGTTTTTTAATATGAGTTTGATAAAACTCCGCTATTTGCACTGTCGTAAGCAATGCATGATTGTAATGAAAATTTTGTTTTACATGTTTATGATGAATATTACTATTTCTTCTATCGTCCTGTATGATACATGATTTGAATAAATCGTTTATAATTTACACGATTGTGATGAAACTATTTCGTTTGCTTGTAAGAATTCGGCTACTGTTTAACGAGACAGTCCGAGTGTAAATAGAAATGACAGTTATGAGAAGACGCCATAAAATGGTATCAGTTGATTGTCGTGAAGCGTGGTTATGTGGGATTTTTTCTTGATTCTGCAACCGCTTATGCATTCATTTCCAATTTTTATTAGTTATCTTTTAGTTAGATTAGTTATCTTCTTTTGGCACTGGTACGTCCATCCCAGCCCCAAATTTCCCCTCGCCCCTATCTTGCACAGATCTGTTGTTTTCATGGAGAACTCCAGGCAATGAGAATAAGATGCGTCTGAAACGTGAACCTGATGAAAACCAACTATATACAGACCATTTACGCGAACTCTAGGTGTGACCTATTCATAACAATCTTGTTTAAGAAAAACAGGTGACTGCCGCTTGGAGTAAAATCTTTCTTAATCTTGTTTAAGTTAGAGATTTACTTCCCTTGTTTTGGCCACCGCCTGGCTCTGTTATGTAAGCATGAGGCCCTTTGGACGCAGTAGGTATGTACCAGGAAGCCCTGTTCACACGTCTAGCCCAGGGTGTTTAGCATCGCCATTGATAAGTGCAGCCTTGGGGCGAGACGAGGTGTTAGTGGGACCCGATAGCTCTCTGGGCATAGTTGTCTTTCTTCTGATTGGTTGAGATAGTTGCGGGTTTTGAGCTGGGAGGCCACGAGCTAGAACTGGGATTTCGTAGACAACCGACCATAACAGGATAGCTAACCACCGGTGCAAAAGTCTCATGGCCGCAGGATTTAAATTGTCAGCGAGGTTGGTGCTGAGAGTCAACAATTAACCGATCTGTAAATTGGAGTAGTATAGCACCCCCGTTATTCCCCATATGAACAAAGGGAATAGCACCTTCGTGACAGTAAGTTCTGTGTCCAATTGGCAAAGGACAGGGAGAAGAACTCGACAAAAAGACGCTGTTACTGCGGGAGCTGTCAAGAGGACCTTCTGACCGTCAGGGTCTAGGACATCAGAGACGGACGCCCCTTCGATTCCAGACTGTTGTAACTGTTGTAACTGGTGTAGGAACTGTGCAAACAACTTGGTGACGAGTAGTGTGTTCTACACATAGTCATGGTGTGTGAGCAAAAGAGCGGACTGGGAACTTTCCGTCCGTAGATAACATGGCTGGGTTTTCGTCTGCTCAAGCAGCGTTGCTATGGTTCAAACTCTCGCAATTTTTCGGGACATTTTTACAAAACAGTAGATAAGCTGGTTGGTTACCCTCGTTTACCATCACATTTGAGTACTTTCTATTGTTCATTTAGCAAAAACAAGTTCAGAATATGATAGAAGGCATATTTCTAGTTCATTTTTGACCCAAACTCCAAATTTCCCAAAAAGTGATTTTGGTCGGTTCTCACTGCCGTGCCTGGCTTACTACGTGTGTCTTGATCGATTTTTTTTAGAAGGGCAGGTGATGGAAGGAATGGTGTGTCTTTAGCTGAACCAGAACAAAAGCCGTGATTGTCATCCTCTTATGAGCCCAGAAACGTTATTCTGTAAATACTCGTTATATGTAAATATTTTTTCTTTCACTGTTTTACTGATTCTGTAATTCTTGTCTGTGGGGAGAGTGTAGGTGGATGGAGGCTCGGGCCACGGTGTGCAGTGATATAGTCATATTATAACCATAAGTCACACAGTGATAACGTTTCCGCAAACACGCTTGTCGTCCTCTTAACGTCGGTCGTGTGTGGAGAGCACGTGAAACGACCCGTTAGGGGGAAAAGTAAGCTCCCATATGACGACAGGGTGCGTGCGTGCGTGCGTGCGTGCGTGCGTGCGTGCGTGCGTGCGTGCGTGCGTGCGTTCGCTTGATAATGGATGCACTGACGTTTCCATTCGATCAAACAACGCATTCAGCAGCCACAATATCAGTAGCAGCACCGATGGGCCTGTCACGGCTGAATAATATCAGCCTTGGCTGTCACAGTATCACAAGAAAGTCGATCCAGAGAAACATACGGAAATTGTAAACAAGAAGCCAGAGCAAACGTGTTACACTAACGCCGCCAGACTCTTCAGACACCGGGGGAGTTCGATTGCGATCATTAGTGTGCACGCAGAATTCTTTTCTTTATTAGAGATGTGACAATAGCGAACTTTTTTCTGGGGTATGAGAGGGTTAAAATCCAAGGTAAATCCTCAACATGACCCTAAGGCTTGCAACAAGCTCACACATTTGTTTTATGCACACATCGCCAATCAACATCCTGCTTCCATGGAAACAAAAAAAACATCACAAGGGGAATGTATCTGCTACCCCTACACCCTACTCGGTCGGGAGCGGACTCTGGTGGAAAACAAGCAACCAGCCAGCATGCCTTGGCCTCTATTGCTACATCTACCCCTTACTTTTTTCACCTTAATGCCGCAAAGTAAGTTACGGATGTTTAATACTGTTTGTTTTGTATATTTGTTTATTATTTAAATGGCCTATTTAATTACACGAACGGTGAACTACGACGTATAACTGATCTGGTTTATCTTTTTTCGTAAAGGCGGCTGATCCGAACCAGTTGCGGATATAGGAACATGGCTCTGCTGTGCCTGCAGCTACATAGCACCGCAACAACATGTAGCTATAGTGACAGCTGAGCTGGGTGCCTGTGGACGTGAATGGTAACAGATCAGCTGTATGAGGACCGGATGCATATTCTTCTTCTTTTTCTTCTTATTTCATTGCTTAATCGTAATCTGAAATAATCTTTTAATTTTAATAAAGATTAATTCCAAGAGAAAACACTTCCACTTGGTACTTATTTGCTTTGAAGACAAAGAAGTAGAAGTTGTTGCAGGCGGTGGCAGCTGATGTTTAGTTGGACGCCTTGAAATATTTTTAAACATATAAATTTCTGTTCAATACATGATGACCGAATATGCGTGCAAAATTTGTCTACTTGAAAATCCAGGGTTAGCTTGCATGATCGTTCTTATCTCCTGTTGATTCGTAAAGGTGCAAATAAAACACACAGGGTGAACGATCCCTACGACCACGCTTATGACCGGAAGGGCAGCTACGAACGCTCATGCAAGCCAACCCACCTGTATTTGTTTCCATCATATGATTGGTTGAAAATCATACATCATTAACAGTAGGGGCCTAATTAAAACTGCGCATGAACATATTTTTTAAAAATTGTGTAAACGGGATTATTTATTATTTGAACTAAAGCTTGGGTTTTCTTTCACTTGTTATCTCTTGACATGATTGCTGCACATCGTCTGAAGGCAGCTAGATGCATTGTGTTATATTTTACCGCACTTTACTGCTCGTGGTCTGTTTCTGTAACAGACACGTGACACTAAATATACTCAGTTACCCACATTATCTTACAAGGACGTAAGTAAAACTTCATTGGCTGGGCTGGAGCAAGATAAAGACAAAACGAAAGACACATTGAAGCTTCGCACACAGACCGATGTCGGGAGGGGAGAGGGCTCATTGAAAACCCGTTTAATATGTACGCAGTGTTGTCGATGATAAAGGAAATGGTTGCGGTGGAAAGGGGTCGCCTGCTCCGTCATGATCCTTGTCTCGTTTGTCTTGAAAGGCAGTGCAGCCATTGGCAGCAGGCCCTTTTGTTGTTCCAACTGGACTGGTTCCACAGCCGTCCCAGAGACTGAACATGAACAGATCGGATGTAACCTCCCATTGGGACTGATTGCGTCCCCGTACACCAGGAAAGTCTGGATTCTTGATCTGAATGCAACGTTCTTCGTCAGAAATATCCTCGTGGACCTCATCACCAATAATTCCAGTAATAAGCACACAGTATATACATATGTACAGACATGTGCCAACAGTATATAACTCGAACAGAACATGCCAGCACACACGCGCTCATGCACGCCAGCACGCACGCACGCACACATACACTCTCTCTCTCTCTCTCTCTCTCTCTCTTAGATGGGATACTTCAACTGACTGAAAATGCCCACCAGCGGAAAGCTGGCAAAAATATTTACCTTTTCTTTTTTCCATCCATCCTTCTTTTTTTTTTGCCTATTTATTTACAGTCTGTCTGCTTGTTTTTTGTGTTAGTTAGTTTGTTTGTTAGGTAATCCACGTCTGTTCATATCACTACTTCCTTTTTGCTTTCCACACATTACTCTTTCTAAAATACTATACTTGACGTTAATCTCAAACCCGAGTAAAATACAGTTCCTACAGCGTTACATTTCTACGCTTTAATTGTACATGTAGTCGTTAACTGTCACACTGACGCTAGGTTGTTACATTTTAGACCATTCTAATTCACTGCTTTTGTTACTGCTGTGCAGATTCAGTCAGTGTAGACATCGGGACAACTTCATGCAACAGATTCCAGAACAGAAGTTGTTTCATCACGTGCTCTACCCAACAAGTGGTGCAACATACAGGATGCAGCGTCACCCTCAACATCACGTGCAGCGTCAACAACGCCAAAGGACGCTACGTGCGTGTACGCCAGAACAAAATCGCTGAGCTACATTTTTGCGACGTGAGGGTCATGGGATGGCCAGGCACTAATCGAGGTTCATTTCTTTTAAGGTTTCACCCATCCTTCTGATACTTTTACACAGAATACAGCAGCATACTATGTCAAATGCAAATAGACACGCTTCCAATACTCGAAAAATAAACGGGACTGAATACATACTTAGGTTGTTGAGAACATACACTGCTTAGTTTTCTCTCTCTCTTTTTTTTTGGGGGGGGGGGGTGGGGGGTGTCTCGGGCACACTTTTTTATAACTAACTTTGATAACGTTGTTGCTCGCATCCAGGTCCAGTATGCATGAAAGCTGTACTAAATTTATACCTGAATAGCCACTATTCGGGAGCAGCTATTCCTCCTTTCTAATTCGAACCACAAATAGTGAAAAAATAACTATTTAATGAGTTATTTTAAGACGGCGGGAATTCTTCACTGCGCATGCGTTATGGTTAGCACTTCACTTCTCTGTAATCAGTGCGCTGGTAGAAAAGAACCCCCAATCCATACTGCTCCAGCATAACCAGTAGTGGGGTTGGAATTCTATTGAAGAACTGGCAATCGAAGGACCTGAACTTGTTGGGTGCAGACACCCTGAATATCACTTCTAGCAAAAGTCTTGACTTTGAGCAAAATAGCAGACCGAGTGTCAGCAGTCATTGTGACCTTGAACTGTAGCTATGGTGTTAAACTCCATGCTGATTCACAACTTCTTAACTTTATATACAATGCCCAGAATATATCAGCTCTTAGAAATAAATATTTTCGTCAAATTTATCAAACGGACTTTTTTCGTCAATGAAAAGACTGTTTCGGCGAACTTTATTGGAACAACCTATTCGTACCTGAGAAGACCAAATAAACTTAGGTCTGAAAAAAAGAGGGAAAATACGCTATTCGGTTTTCCTTTACGGAAATTTAAAGGAACCTTTTCTAGAATAACCGTCATGGCAGGAATAAGTCAGATGTATGTTCTTGCATACGGAGCCTGATCTGAACAATTGCCAAGAACATTTAGCTGTCCCGCAGCGAATTTTGTCCACCATTGTCAAATCTCAAATCTCAAATCTCCTCAAATCTCCTCAAATCTCCTCAAATCTCCTCAAATCTCCTCAAATCTCCTCAAATCTCCAATCTCATCTCCAATAGTCTTAGCAAGTGTATTATGACGTGTTTTGTGACTGAACCCAGCTTCCTTTTCATGATGAAAGCGGGGAGAGGCTCCTAGCCGACCTGTCTACTTTGTTTCGCACACAGACGTTTGTTTTGTGTTCTGTCCAGGAGATCATGAGAAGCTTAAGGAAACATTTGGTCGCAAAGGCTTCGATCTTCTTTTCTGTCTCAGTTGCCAATGTCCAACTTTCACATCTTTCATACATGTACAGCAGGATAGAGAAGATCAGAGTTTTGTAGAACTCGATCTTGGTGGGGAAACTAATGTTTCTGCTCCTCCATAATTTTCTGAGATTTTAAAGTGTTGCTGTGGCAAGAGCTAGTCTGATCTTGACTTGTGTAGTCTATCTTCTATGGTTAGGGTAGAGACAAGACATTTAAAAGTTTCCGTTCTACCAATTTGTCCTGGTTGATATTGATGTCTGCGTGGGTGTCGCTTATGCTGCTGACCACCACTTTACTTTTCTTAGAGTACCCTTCCACTCTATAAGCTTCTGCTCGTTCTTGAAGACTGTCAGTTCCTGCTATCACCCAGAAGGTCAATGACATCACCCAATCGCAGGTTGGAGATGTGTCTTTTTTCAGAGATGGTACATGTATGTTCGTGGAGAGTCTCAAGCAGGATCTTTTCAAGGAAGAGGCAAAAATAACCAATGTCAGCAAGCAACCTTGTCGGACCCCAACTGTTTTGGGGAAGAATTTGCCTACCTGATTGTTTAGAGTGAGATATACTGCTTAAATTTTCATCCAGTGCTTTAATGACTTGCATGCAGTAGGCTTTCTTCGATGCTAAACGACCGCAGAATGTGCCAAAGGCCCTGGTGCCATACTTTGTCCAAGGCCTTCTTCATGCCCGCGAAGTTGTGGAACAGCTCAACGTTGTAGGTGTGTTTTCAATAATGACTCAGCGGGTGAAGATTTGTTCCACGGTGCTCCTCTCCAGTCTGAAACCAGCTCGTTCATCTGCCAGTAGTTCAACTGTCTGGTCTTTCAGTCTGATGAGTATAGTTCTGAGCATGACTGCTGGGGTTGCTTATTGCCCTACAGTTCTGGTATTTCCGTCTGTTGCCCTTCTTGGAAGGGATATTATGAGGGATTGTGTCCACGTTGCTGGCCACGCTTTGGACTCCTAGACTTTCTGGCATAGATTGGTCACACTCACTTACCCTCCACGCTGGTTTAGTTCTGCAGGTATGTTGTCTTTTCCGGTTGTTTTTCTCCCTTCGGGGAGGAACGCCTCGGTGGTCTAGGGGTTAAGGCATCCGCTTCCGAGGTGGGAGGCAAGTGGTTCGCATCCCGGCCAAATCTTACTTAAAAATTGACAATCTAGTAGCTGCCCTGCCAGACCCCTGGCACTATAGGGAACAGTACTAGGACTGGTTGGCCCAGTGTCAGTATAATGTGACTGGGTGGAACTGAGGCCCGTGTTGCGACAGCAGTCCCACGTGTGGCAGCACGTAAACTTTGTCTAAGCAACACCGTTCTGATATGCACCTAGTTTGCGACTGGACGTTAAACAACAAATACACCCCTACCCCCTCCCTTCGGGGAGAACATTAATTCCTCTACATCATTCTTGACTGTCAGCAGCGTTTCTAGTATTTTGGACCCAGCATGCTGGAATCAGGTTCCATCTGTAAATTGTACGGCTACTTGCAGTATTCACTGTCTGCTAAGCTTTCTGTCAACAGCTGTCCTTCTTTGCTCTTAATAACACTGGAATTGTTCCGCTTTGGTATAATGAGCTTCTTGAAAGTATTATATACAATTTCGCTGTCGCCGTTCATCACCTGAAATGTATGGTCTTACACTGCTTGTTGTTCCACTTTTCTTTCGCTGCCCTTATCCTTTGACGAACGATGTGATTTATCTGTTTCTATTCGTGGGGTCCTTCTGAACTGGTATATTTTCTGTCTTGAGACTTCTTCGTTGGTTGCAGAAATCAAGGGTGAGGATTGCCTCATTGAACCCGCCTTCACATTCCTTTATGCATCGTCTTAGCATCGAGCTAAGGTTCATCCCGAGAAAACTGCCGACGCCCAGTCCTGTAAACGGTGCCACATGCAGAGAAAGTACGCCTGTCCGACACGGATTTAGACCCCTCAACCCTCTGTATCAATGGCCAATACGCGTTACCCCTGTGCTAAAAGCCGCTCCGTGTGTTGGCGTGCCCTGTGCTTCGCCTGGTCATTTTTTAAAAAAATTGTTTGCTCCCTTGGTTATAAATAATAACAGCAAAGCCTGCCACTAAAAGTCTCTCGACTACAAGCGTCCCTTCCAATGTTTCGCGACAACGAAATAACGAACTTTGACCGTCAGTCTCTTAGCAGAGAAGTTGCACGTGCGCTTCTCTCGATATGGGACAGGTCTGGTCTTTCGGGGAGTGGGGTTCAATCCTGGTTTTCTGTTGGTTTTTTCCGCTTTCTTCTCCCACTTCCCAATATCGTTTATCACTCTCTTCCCTTTTAGTGTGCATTACCCTAATCATTGCATGCCGTTCGTTTGCTGACACGACCTTAAGCCATAAGCAACTAAGAAAGCCTATGCAAGCCTAGGAACCGTGCCGAGATTCTAAGTAAATTTATTTCATTTTCTTTTTTTAACAGAGCTTAAGAATTATGCACTTAACGGCAAGACTAATCAAAGTCCGCAGACAAAGTCTGCAAAATCTGCATCACGTATTGCGGTGGACGGAAACAGGGACACGTGCAGCAGCACAAGCCTGCTGGGTTGGTGGCAGTTGGACCTGGACAGCCTGGTGCTCGTGTCTCACATTACCATCGCCAGCCGCTGCAGTGAGTAATCACGAGGGCTAACATAATATTTTGTTAATCTTGTTAGAGTGTGTATTGAGCAAGTTAAATCCAAGGAGATACGGGAAGGATGGAATAATAAATTATAGGCAGAACTCTCTGCGTGTGCGTGCGTGAGGAGGTCTAGGCCACGGAGTTAAATATCACTGGAGCGCACATAAGGCTTAGAAAATGTTGCCACAGGAAGTTGCTGGCCCGCCATTCTACGGGATCAGTGTCTACAATAACCATGTGTTTTCTCTGATCAAAACAGTAGCACGTGCTTACTGCAAGGTACGCATGCATCATCATATTGCGAGACACGCAACGCAAGAATAGCTGGCCAGACTATCCGTACAACAATTGGTTTTTTTTAATTATTTTGTTCAAACAACAGTATTTGTTACTTTTCACAAATTTACCAATGTTTTTAGCAAGTCCGTATTCAGTAGATGGACTCAAGACTCAAAGGTTTATTTGTTCGGCTTCAGGACAATAACAACAAGATGAACAATGCAAGAGAGAACTTTGAACTTTGAACTTTGAAAGAAAAACAAGTGACTGCCGCTTGGAGGATAAGCCCAAATTAAATGTAAAACAAGGGAACTGTACCAAGCTAGAAAGGGACAAAGACGAAGACAATCTACATGTTTCGGGGCACTACCCCTTCATCAGGACGACACAAAAACGACGACAAAACGAAAAGGAAAAAGATTGCAAATAAGTCTTTTGCTTTTTCCTTTTCGTTTTGTCGTCGTTTTTGTGTCGTCCTGATGAAGGGGTAGTGCCCCGAAACATGTAGATTGTCTTCGTCTTTGTCCCTTTCTAGCTTGGTACAGTTCCCTTGTTTTACATTTAATTTGAACTTTGAACTTTTATTGATTCCACCTTTTTAGGTCACATCACGGGGGTGGTGATAAATACAAAGAAATCGCCAGGTCGGTAGCCGACATATACAGCGTTAATGGATACAGGATTTCATAGTGGGCCATATGAACAAACTACCAGACCGGCTTCCATTTACACACAGGAGCTGTTTTACACATTGTGCTTGACGAGCTCACATAATATGTACCATGTATGAATATATACAGGTATAAACTAAACCCGCCAGTGCAAGAGAGAGAGAGGGAGAGAGAGATTCACTTTTTATTGATCAGGCCCAAGGCTTATTTCAAGGGAGGAACAATATATATATATATATACCCACCTTGCCGGGGCGTCGCCCGACATGGGTAAACATATACATTCACATACCAAGACCAAGCGCTATACATTAATACATAGCCATACATAACAATTCTTACAGATAGATACAATCCTAAAGTGGCCTAAACGGTGGACATGCAAACCATGAAAGCTTTGTAAATAAAGTAAGCAACATTCTTATTTATATGAGTTACTACTAGCCAGTAGCATACCCAAACAAACCGGTGATGGACGCTGAAAATATTTTTGTGGGATAAGCTTGTTTCCCAAGTCATTGTACTTCGTACAGCAAAACATAGAATGCATTTCGATTCCACAGTGCCTAGGCAGAATGGACATGACAGAGCATCCACAAGTCTTAGACGAATGAGAGTGTTACGAACCCTGACATGCTTCAGATCATAGAGATAACTACACGGTGAAGCCCTACATGCTTCAAATCAGAGATAACTACATGGTGAAAAGGACAAACATAACGATCTACCCCAGAGACTCCTTTTGCTGGGATACTGCTATGCCACTCTTGTTGCCAATTATCCGTAAGCCTCTGTTTAAATACCTCAAAAACCCTTTGACATTCCCAACACCTTGACATTCCCAAACATGACCACACCCATACCTAGGTCTACAACAACTAACAAGCGTCAGAGGCCCAAGAATACTTATAAATTTGCCCATGCAAACTGAGCAACAGACTGTATGGTTTCTGTGGAATTCTTTCACTTCCCATTTGTAGATCTTGAAACCAGTAACGAAAACATTTGATGAAAGTGTTTACCCTGACTGGGTATCTAGCAAGAGAGAGAGAGAATGTAGCAGACGTACAGTGAGGTTGTTGTGTTAAGCTCTGAGTCTGAGAATTCAGGATGACTGGCAGTTGTACAGGTACAATATACTGTATTTATAGTGCCTTAAAATATTTACTGATTTACACTATAAATCACTAATGTAACCAGATTTCAGTTCCTTGTAGATTTGTATTTGTATTTGACCTCACTTCGACGTTTAACGTGGCAATACTCCAAACATGAAAATGTGTTTCTGTGGTTATATGAACATTTGTCAAAAGTGTTGGTGTTTGAAAAAAATAATGTTGGACAATAAGGGCACCTGGGTACAAGTGGATTATATTCTCTCTCTCTCTCTCAGAGTACTGATAACTGCTAGCACCTTTTAACATTATATTGGTTTACATAAGCGAGTGAACCATTCATAAATAATAGGATTCAGAGTTGGGATAATATGTATAAACAAAAATTACTTCCATGCTATAGCAAAAATTTATTCTGTAACATTGTTTTCTTTCTTTATAAAAATAGAAACAGTAAAATATATGAACTGTGTGTGACGATATCAGTGTGTGACGATAATTCTGACAGAAGAAAGTACGTCAACAAACAGCACAAACAAATGAGCTGACGTTCTGTAATGTGGCTGTACTTAAACCTTGCCGCTCGCTTTGCTCTCCTGCCGCGCGGTCAGCGGGTCCTAGTAACATGGCGGCCCGGCGGGGCCACGCCAGCGCAGTTCTCACTTCCCACCGTGCGCGCTCCAGTTATATTATTTTAACTCCGTGGTCTGGACATGTGTGTGGGGTGCTTGTGAGTGTGGATGTGAGAAACAGTGTGTGTGGAGGGGAGGATATACATCCGTAGGCATATATGCGTGCGTGCGTGTGCGCGTGCGCGTGTGTGTGTGTGTGTGTGTTCCAGGTGGAAAACTGACCAGCTTTACAGTCGAGTTAGGACGCCTCGTGAGTAACAAGACGGTGTACACACTGTGTCAGAGCTCTGGTGGTGGTGCCGGATCCCTGGCCACGCTCAACTGTACTCAGTCAATGTGGGGTCATAGTATCCGCATCTCACAGAAAGCAAGAGCCCTCACTCTGTGTGAAGTTGAGGTCTATGCTGACACGGACACGAACAAAGGCGCGGTTACTTCCCCTGGTGAGAGTGTGCGCATCCCACAAAAAGTAGGATGATGTACAGATTCTCTAAGATAAAGGATAGTAGAAACATAGTGCATTTATAAATACATTTGTACACAAGTACACAAATATATGATGTTCTTTCACCACCGGGCGTAACAATCTCTCTCTCTCTCTCGAATAATTACTCGTAAATAGTTGTTTAAGACTTAAACTTCATTTTTAGTCGAGAGTTAAGCTAAGGCCGTGATACAAGGGACCGGTATGTTAGTTAACTCTCGCCTCGTGTGAGAGAGAGAGAGAGAGGAGAGAGAGAGAGTAAATGAGAAAGAGAGAGTGAATGAGAAAGAGTGAATGAGACCGAGAGCGTGAATGAGAAAGAAAGAGTAAATGAGAAAGAGGGGGGGGCAACAGAGTGACTAGGAGCGAAAGGTAGAGGGGAAAATGAGAATCAAGGAAAGGGAGATTCATTTTAAGATTTCCATTCACATGTTTTTGTTCGTTTTTTTTTTACTAGTGATAGAAATAACTGCCAATGTCACCTGCAACTACTACCAGGAGAACGTAATTTCGCTTGAAACGTCAGACGTGATTGGTGATGAAGATTTTGCAGACTCGGACCTTGTTAGTGTGACTCCTGATTCCACAACAATCACTAACGAAACGGATGTTAAAGAAGAGAAGGTAATGGAAAACTCAGTGTGGGTGCTCCTTAGTGGCCACAGTACCACAAACTGTCCCGAACAGAACAAAATTCGTTTTTACTCCCTTACAGCTTTGAAGATCTTTCACGAACAAGCAAACAATCTGCATTTTCCCTTCAATCAATTTAGTGATTTGAGGCCGACAGCACTGCTATCACTTTACAATTTCTAAGTGCGAAAATTGGCGCATATTCAAACCGTGATAATGTATAACAGCTGCTCGCACTCTTGGTTCTGTCTCAGTTCTGATATTTAAAAAAATTAGTAGACTTTTGACATTTTGCAAAACTGTTGGACAATATCTACTACGCACACGTACGAGCACACACTCACACACACACACACACGCGCGCGCGCGCACACACACACACACACTTTCTCTCTCAGGCACACACACGCACACACGCAAGCACACACACGCAAGCACACACAACACACACGCACACACAACACACGCACACACAACACACGCACACACAACACACGCACACACAACACACACACGCACACACAACACACACACGCACGCACACACAACACACACACGCACGCACACACAACACACACACGCACGCACACACAACACACACACGCACGCACACACAACACACACACACACACGCACACACGCACACATACCACGATTTATCTCACTTCGTAAAAACTTCATTTTATGCAGCCACCTTTAGTGTATTTTCAGGTGCGAGCTGTTTCCCTAGGTAAGCGGTAACGATCGTAGATTTGCTGAGTTAAAATTCAACCGTCGCTATAAGAGTTGTCAGTCCGTCTCCACACATCAGGCATCACTCCCCAGCTTGTACATTTCTGGTGTACAGCACCACGATAGCAGTAATCATCTTTCATGTTTATCATCTTCAGCAGAAGCGACACCATCATCATCTTATCCTTTTGGACTTTTTGTTGTTTGGTAAAGCTGTTTTCCTGTGGATGTCGATGTCTGTTTACGAACGAAACCGACAAGAAAACCAAGGACAGCGTGCAACAGCAGGTTACGGAGACAGCTAAGGAGCTACACGTACAGCCTTCCCAGACGAGCAGACAGGTCCACCAAAAGTCCAGCACTTCTGACCAGCGACTGTCGTCTGCAGTCTTGGGACTAATTTGCACCATAGCTGTCTTGTCCGTCTTTGCCGTGATAGTCCTGTCCGATGTCTGTCGTCTGCTCTATCATTTCGCCAATGGGGGCGAGAAACACAAAAAGACGTAGGACAGACACGTTTGGCAGTCTTGGCAGTTTCCGTCACCCGTTTGTATGTGATCTGATGTTACATTCAAGATAAAGATCTCTTGTCAATGTCTAAGGCCTCAGATGTCGATCACCTTTTTTCTCATCTTTATCCAACACATTTGGGAGTTTCTTGTAGACACTTGTTTTAATCTAATTTGCCCAATAAGTGTCAATACATGCGTGTGCTCGTGTAATCTCGCGCATGCGTGTTTTTGTGTTCCCGTATAAGTTTATACTTTTCATAAACATGTGTCTTTTCTCTTGTAAATTAAATTAACTGATATGGCTTTTACTTTGGAATATATCAAAGAATAAAAGGACCAGCATCACATGAAAATCAAGCCCAATGAAATAATTCCAGGAAACAATATCTTAATGTGGTAACGTCCTTTGAGATTTCGGACATGTGATGTCTGTAAGGCTTTCTGCTGACAGATTCCTTTGCCTTCTGTCTGTGATTTGGGTCTCCTCAATCCTGTATGTTCTAGATTTCGGCAAATGTGAACAGGTAAGCTCAGACTTACGTGATAAAGATGCCTCTGTAATCTTACCTGGGTGTGATTGTGCATTCATGCATGTACATGCGTGCGCGTGTGTTTGTGTCCTTTTGTAAAATGACATTTTATTGAGTTGCATTGCATTGCCTTTTATTAATGTATTTATAATCTGCAGTGGCCGAAAGGACATAACACAGTTTCTAATACAATGATACGCAAACATTCCTTGCTGTAACAGACTGCTTTTGCAAGCAACCCTGTGAAATGCTAGACGAAAAATCGCTGACGGTGAGCGTGGGGTTATCAGTTAGTCAGAACCCAGGGTCTGGGGATTTTTTTTTTAATCAGTGTCCCTTGGTAACGTAATGTTTCACGGGGGAAACGGCAGTCCTCCCTTCCGTCGCGGGTTGGCGTGACTTTCGCGTCACTCCTTCCCTGGCGGCGGGCGAGAAGGCACGAATGCGGGCAGAAAAGATGAATACTACAGGTACTGTCTTGAAGGTTTTGAAGGTTATGCTGAGATGTATTGAGGATTCTGGGGAGGTTGTAGAAAAGATTATATGTGTATATACTTTTCTGTTATGGTGACATAAAAAAATTGTTTCCTGCAGGGTTAGAGTTAAAACGCCAATAATGGTTTGAGTTTTGGGGAGAACATAGTAAAATATTTAGGTATTATACAGACAGCATATTTTATTTAAGCTGTAAGCTATGTTAGCACTGGCACAAGCTCTGACCACAGGGTTATGGCAGACAAGACATTCGACGGCCCCAAGCTACATGTTTAAATGGATCCGCAGGGCTAAGACCTTTGTAGCAACCCCAGAGGTCGCACAGATTTACACTTTTAAAAAAATACTACTTGAAAACTACCAAACTCACAGTAATATATTTTACATATTTAGAAAGATCTTTTCTTCCACATCACAATGGAAACACTACTCTTAGTTAAAAATATTAAATTGTACTTATTATTTGGTGCCAAATATAGTCACTTTTTGCACACACAAAAAATTGGTACAAAAGGTTTTACTGCTTGTACACTTCCCACAGGTAAAGAAATCCAGTAACCAGGAGTATTCCACTTTGAATCTGTTTGTGAATGGTTCCATTGTGAAATAAAACACAATTGCACCCTTGAAGTTCACAAACTGTTCACATATTGAGGTGTTTTTAGTGTCCTCTTCCCACTTGGAGCTATTTTGAACAACGGAAGTAGACCTGGCCAGCCTCTACACTTAATCTCGTTTGGCAAGCCGAAACTGTTTCCGAAACTTATTTAGACAGTGCAGGGGAAACAAGCGATGATAGAGCTTTACGATGATATAAAGTTTACCTCCCTTACACCATTAAATGCGTCGCTGCAAATTTTTAAATCCTTAGAAAGTATGTAAGCAGCGCAGACTCAAGGGTGTGATAGGCTGTAGATAGTATACTATCTACATCGGGTCCTAAGAGTTAAAAATCGAATAACTTTGTAGCAGCAATGGACGGCCAGTCAAACCGGTGAGGCGACCTGGCACAAGCTCAGACCTTTGACCAACGGGTGACCCTGGAAGGCCCCAAATCGGATACCACCGCAGCGATAGCAAGTAGCGTGTCCCCTGCGTCTGTGTGTGTCAGTGGCTGTGCCCATATACTTAAGAGACAATAATCGGTTAGATATTTAGTATGACAAACCGTTAGCCCCTTTTTTGTGTATCTCTACACATTCTATATACATTCGTCATATCTGTTTTTTCTTCCTTAATTAAAATACTAATATAAACTGAAGTCGTTCGTAAGATATTCGGTTGGTGAGAATGTTCCGTAAGAGTTAAATGCAGTGTAGGTGTGCGTGCGAATGATCAAAGACAGATGCGCTATATGTGTGAGATTACGGCTCCATTATAATTGCTAATAGTAATCTACTCACTCATGATTGCCATGCTTCGCTAGTTCGCTTTAAAGGGAAACTTAACCTTAGAAGTAACCTGTCTTGAATTGATGAATATTGATATTGTGAGTCTTTTTAACCCTAAATTTCAAGCTACAAAAGAATTGTTCACTTACAACCCAGCTTTTAATGCCGCTCATCGGCCTTACATGGAAGCCGCCATGTTGCCTTGATGAGTGACGTCAGTTACCCGGGCAGGGAGAAAACTACTGCAGCCCGCAGCCGATAACGCTCACAGCAGCATCGTCACAGATATCGGGCAGACGCTTTTACAGCTGAACGCAGCACCGCGCTGACACCATACTACTCGAGCCGGTCAAATACATTTAAACTTTATCAACTCTTTTCTTTTAAAAACAAAATTGTATTGACTTATTACTAGAGTGCATTAATAAATAGATGAATGGGTGCCTATGTTTTTGCGTGTGGGTACGTCTGGCGCGTGCGTGATTGAGCGTGTTATGTGTGTGTTTATTAATCAATAATCATTGAATATATTTATCAATAGATGTATATTCTGTCAGATGAACTACGATTGACATGTGTTCTTTGACATTAATTTTTCTTTTCAATATCCCCTGAGGGTAAAGGAATAAAGAAACTTGACTTGTTAGTGACATCGCTCTCAGCTGTAATTAATCGTCTGCTCTGGGTCATACGAAACCCCAAACAGCCCAGAACAGCCACCAAACTTTATGGTTTTAGGTCTAAATAACAGGTTTTAAAGGTATATCCAGTATCAGAATGCACTTTCTGAATTATTTGATGCACAATATGTCCAAATTCGATGTTTGTGTACGTACATTTTACAGATTTGTTTTGGTACTGTTACCGTCTGCTCGTCAGCCAGGAACAGCCACCGAAATCCATGGTTTTAGGTCTAAATAAAAGGTTTTAAAGGTATATCCAGCATCAGAATGCACTTTCTGAATTATGTGATGCATAATATGTCCAAATATGCTGAATATACCTTTAAAACCTCTTATTTAGACTTAAAACCATGGATTTCGGTGGCTGTTCCTGGGTGTTCGGTATTTCGTATACACGGCAGACGATAACAGTACCGACACAAACCTGTAAAATGTACGTACACAAACATCGAATTTGGACATATTATGCATCAAATAATTCAGAAAGTGCATTCTGATGCTGGATATACCTTTAAAACCTTTTATTTAGACCTAAAACCATAAATGTTGGTGGTTGTTCGGGGTTTCGTATGACCGGTCTGTTCTCACTCTAGCTCTGGCTCAGCTTCCGTCCGGTCTTGCCTTACTACAATGCCTTTTTCACTGCCACACTTTGTATTGATAATTGTCGGAATGGCTCCTTTCTTTAACTTTTTCTTAAAAGTCATGAAGCCAAGCGAAGCAGCCACGTCATTTTTGTTGGTGCCTTGAAAGCACTCCCTCGTAAAATGGTCTTCGCACACGAAGTGCGATTTGTGCCATTTTAATTTATACTCTTTCGCATGACGAGGCAACTTGGCGTTCTTTAAATTTTCAAGCCACTTTTTACAAAGTGCATAGGAATCTTTTGATTTTTCTGGATTTGGAATCCCAAAAAAGCTTTTGTAGCGTCCATCTACATTAAGCGATTTGCACTGTTCGTTGAAACAGCCGAACGCACTGTGGCATGTTGAAGAATGCTTCTGGAGAACTGACGTCACCAGACCAGACGACAGCAGCGATATTTTGCTTTCATTCGCGAAAGAGTACCACAACATGGCGACGTCCGTGTGCCATTATTTATCGATATTAAAACGTGAATTGTATGGAAATAGTACCGATGCAGCTTGAAATTTATGGTTGACAAGACTCACAATATCAATATCTATGAATTCATCTCAAATTGCGTCTAGGGTTAAGTTTCCCTTTAAACTCACGTGCCGGTCGTCGCTGGTGGCATCCTGGATGTTTCATTTTAGAACTTGTTTGACTGCTACGTTGCTACATGGTTCGATAAAGGAGAATGGAAACGCTGTAAAGCACTAATTAAAGACCGCAAAAAAGCGGAAACGTCTCGCTTAAATGGTAGCTGTTTCTTTATTACTAGCCAAGGGACCCGGTGCTGCCCGGGTTCCCCGCCCCAACCCCCACCCGCAACCCTCTGCCTTCTAGAAATAAGCTTCGTACAACCTTCGAACTATCCAGGCTGCCAGTGGGATCCATACTCCATAACAGCTCGCGCACAAGGTAGAGGGTCATAGCGGTCCTCCGGATTTTGTTAACCTCTGAGAAAATGTAGAAATAGAAATGTAGACTTAAGAAATAAAAAAGGAACAGACAACCAGGACTCAATGATGCAAAGATATAAAGACAATTTTCATTCCCCACAGAATGCTACTGATACAGTTCAGGGTTTATTCCTTTCATACTTCATCAAATAATACAGTCCCATGGTCATTTAAACTGTTGGGAGCCACGACAGAGCCCGCTATCCTCGTCTCGAAGCCTTTTAGCTGCTGGCGATCTTACTTAAAGCTGTCTCAGTCAGCTAACCAGCTAAAGCTAAATCAGCACCTTTCTGCCCTGCTGTTGTACCCTAGCTAATGTCAGACCTCAAATCGTTCATATTTAGCTTTTTCTCAAGCCATCCGCGCTTTACCTTGACACCTGCTGACTGCTGTCGTTAGCGATCCTGTCATGTGTGGACTGTCCTCTGGGCTGTCAGCTTTGATCTTACTGCGGCATAACCAGCTAGATACAAGCTCAAGCTTGAATCATGTCTCCTCATCTTAGTTCCGTCACCTAGAAGGGAGTTAGAGGGGACATACAGGATACGTCGTCCGACAATCTCTGCCATCCTGGTGTGTTCGAACATAGAATTTTAACGATGAAATATATACGTCTATGATAAAAGTTCTTCGTCCTACCAGACCCAGATGTGAGATAAGGGGGCATTGCCAAACTACAATGTCGCATATGAGGGAGATTGTTTTATTTAACCCAGGACGGCAAGCGAAAGTCAGCAAATGAGCTCCAGTCCAACAGATACAGTTACCGAATGTAAGCGGCTGGCGTTTTTGTGACTGGGCCATCAAAAAGTTTAAGGTTTTGTGTCCCTCTGTCTACTTACGCCAATGGCGTATCACTATGGTAGCGGTCGATGTAAACTGTAAACGACAAAAAAGTTTTCAGCCAAGACGACGAGATCAATAATCAATTATAGAAAAAAAAAGTTAGGGAGAAACAACAATTGATTAGACGTAAAAATATTCATCTAAAATTTTTTTTTTAACTTACTTTCAGTAAGAGGCGCAAATGTTGTCTTTCGCAGAATTAACAAAAAAGTTTGTTGTCACTCTGTGAAATAAATGTCAGCATTTTTATTTCCGAGTTAAATGTGTAGTAATTGACCGTTAAGAGCTTTTGTTACAATGCTGCATTCAAAGGAAAGTATAGAAGATCAGCAGTAGTTTAAGCATTGTCTGCTCCATAAGAGATGTCCCTCTATTTACATTATCAAGTAACAAAAAAGATCTGCTAGTCCACGGCAGGTATTGAAAATATTAAATCCTCCAAGTCCCTGGGTCGCGCTGCACAGGTGTTCTTACCGCCTGTCCATTACTAAGGTCCACGAAGAGTTCACAGGCCTTACGGTTGGTCTTACCGGAAGAGTAGATACGGTCGTTCATCCAACACAAATCTTGATGCAAAATACGATATAATTCCGATAAATAGGGAGAAAATATCTACATCCTTTTGCCGTCGTGCTTTAACTCACTTGTGACGGAGAATCCTACCTAGAGTAGGTCCCGGGGGGGGGGCCGGGGCATTTTTAGCCTTTTTTCAAAAATTCATAAAAAAATCCCCCAAAACAATAAAAACATTATTTAAAATTGCTAACTAACTACAATAAATAAAGAAAACTCATTTCTTACCGTGTTTCTTGGACCTTGTTCCATAATTTTGTAAATCCTTTGATGGAAACACAACTGAAGTTGCAGAAATCAAAAAGTCCTCGCCATTCAGTCTCAGTGTCTGTTCGGTACTCTTCAGTACACGTGCTCGCTCGTTTTTCTCTTCGTAATCACTTTCTTAGGTCTTTCAGGCACAAATACTCTTATCTTCATCCACTTTATCACAGTAAATTTGCGAAACAATGTCATTTTCCTCTTTAGCGTGTAATTTGAAGCGCAAATCTAGCATTTCTCAAGTGACAGACCACATGTGGACCCCCCCTTCAAATTATTGCCGGAAACGGATCTGATTGACAGTTTAAAACACAGAAAAGGGAAGCAACTCGTGAAGAAATGATTCAGCTTTCGATTGTAAGAGTTCTTTCCCTTAAAAGATTAGCAGATGACATTTTAAAAATCATAATTCGAACGGACTTAATCCCGCCCGTAAGGCGGAAACGTAGTGCCAATGGAGCGGGCTGTCGGTTATTCGCACGGTGTCAAAGAGTTAATGTCTCCGGCCCGTGACCTGTAAACGCTGTCGGTTTGTGCATTGCTTCATCTCTTGCACTTCACTAAATTGATTCTTCCTCTCAGAGAAAACTGGTAATACTGATCGTAGTTATTAACAAAAAGGAAGACTCACAAGTGGCAGCTGTTTGTTCTAAAGTACAAAATCGACAAGTCGAAGAAAAGACGATGGCTGTATATTGTTCTCCTGATCTCTAACAATTTGTTACGTTTTTTTTTCGCCGTCTGCCTAGCGGTAAAGCCTGCTCCAACCGGAGTCTGATTTCCCCACCCACCACCACCACCCCACCACCCCCAACTAGATTATTCGACATAGACTCCCAGGCAATGGAAGAACTTGGGGAAACACTTCTTATAGCACAATTTCTTGTAATTCATGGTATCTCTCTATTTTGGCGAAAGTACTATGGGGACACTCAGCACATAGGGCTGTCTTGATTTAATAATATATAATAATAAATGTAGATTTTTAACGCGCCACAACACATTTCATGCACACTTCTCGCGGACGAGGCACACAGACACCCTAATGAAAAACAACGAACCCAGAGAGAGAGGGGGGAGAGATGAACGCCACACTGACCAACAGATCAGGAGACAGACTGTCCGCCATTCACAGGTTGATGGAAATCTCATAAAAGAGGATGAACAGAGAAAGTTGAAAGTAAATGCAGACAGGCAGTCGCGACGTCAGTCAAGATACTTGCGGAAAAGATAAGTTTTGAAGTTTCGTTTGAAAGTCTGTAGTGATGGGAAGTGGCGAATGTTGTGGGGAAGTGAATTCCATTGAGTGGATGCCGAGAAGGTGAACATGCGCTGTCCATATGTTTTTGTCCTGATGCGGGGTACTGCGAGAATGCGATCGTCTGAGGAGGAGCGGAGCTGTCTCACTGGAGTGTAGATTGTAAGAAGTTCTGAAAAGTAGATGGGGCATGCAGTCATGCACCGGTGAAGAAATTGAAACAGAGAGTAGACAACTTGTAGTCGATGCGAGCCTGAATGGGGAGCCAGTGCAGAGTGCGGAGGGGTGGTGTGGCATGGTCTGTTTTGCGCGCTTTCAGGACAAGGCGAGCGGCCGAGTTTTGAAGTTTCTGTAACTTCGGTAGCAGATACAGAGGACAGCCACCCAGCAAGCAATTGCACTAGGACTATGGCGACACTCAACACATAGGGCTGTCTTGATTTTCCGAATGCAGTTATACAATAGTCACATCCTTATCACACTTTCTAGCTTCGCCAAGTCTTGAAGTTTTATGTCAGTTTTTGTTTGACTTGCCTTATGTTTCACCATTATTATTCCAAAATTATCGCCTCAGAAATCCTTCCAAATGTAACGTAATGCCTGCTCCGCACAGCTTCAGCAAGGGACGATGCCGTCGTAGACTTAAGAGTTAAATACTCACGGCCCCACAGACACCGCCTCTGTTGCTCGCTGGCCGTCAAATCACCAACACAGAAGTCCAAATCTCGTTCGTGAAAGTTTAAAACTTTTATTTGTCAGCGGATGAAAATCGGGGTGGCGGCCGGTTTACAATCTCACTAGTTCTCCATGTCTGTCTGTCTATCCCGCTTCATCAGTCAGTCTCTTCTTTCCTCTCTCCCTTTTCTTTTCCCTTTTTATTTCTCCCTACTCCCACGCCCTCTACATCACATGATCTATCCTCCTCACGTGCCTCTACCCTTGTAAACAGCATCACGTGAATATTCACTCATGAACTGTTGACAGGCATCTCGAGTTTCCAAATTCACGGACCCGACATTACTAATGCATTCGTGATTGGTTGTCACATGCTGTCACCTGATGTTAGTGACTCTTGGACCGGGAAGATTAGTTCACCCTCCCTATCATTCAAGATACATATTCTAACAACACCTTATTTACTTAACCCATAGCAACAGCTTAATCATTATTGTTGTTTATCTAAATTCTTTCCCAAACTATACTTCTAACAACTCTGTTGCCTACAAACACTACCCATGGATGGCACGCATATTGTTACACAAAGGCGGAAAAATTGCTTACGACCACCAGCCCAGAAGACCACAGCTGCAGACTCCCTCTTTTCTCAGATCCCCTCCATTTTCCAGTGTGAAATCTCCACATGAAATTTAGAGACAGTTCTTAAGCCATTGAATTTCAAAAGTTAAGAGCCTTCAACAACGTTGGGAAAGTTTCAAAATTTCTTTCTCATAATCTTGCACACACAGAGAGAGAGAGAGAGAGAGGAGACAGAGAAACATAAGAAGGGACGCACACGCACACAAGCGCATAGACATATAAACGGACGTAAGCGATCACGCAAATACCAATAGCCTCACCACCAACTACATCGTTCTGTATTGGTGATAAACACGTGTTCCCACCACTGTGCGAAAATATGCGTTTACCCAAAGAGGTATGTATGTATATATAGAGAGATATCGTGTAAATGCTGAGTTCCGGGGTCTCTTACTGAAAACAAAGGAGAAACGTTTACATGTAATCGTCAATGAGTGAGAAGTTTTCAAATTTTTACGCGATTGGCTTGCCATACGTCTTGGATCTATCGCGGCTAGCCCTGGAGGGAATAAACTGCCTGCTGCCACAGGCCGGCACCACACAAGCTGGATGTGGCCTGCTGGCGCTGATGTTTACCATGCCAACATTCTTCTTTGTGCCTCTCATACCAGCCTTGTTAGTTACATTACTAATGCGCGGTAAGTGGATGTTATCTTATGTCATTATGTACGTTTTTAGGCAGTATGTTCACAAATCTGTTCATTACAATACTTGACATAATTCACATATTATAAATCTATTCTGGGTTAATATTAACTATTTACTAAGCATTGCAGAAAAAAAAGCAATATACTTTTGAAACATTTATAAATGGTACACCTTTTGAATTACTTTTTGCTTATCATGTATTGCTTTTACATGCTTCTAAGTAAGATTTGTGATGCATTATCGTGAACGGAGGCTTGCTGTGATGGAACAATCACGTAACTTGCCCCCGTTCTACGTTAAAGAATTAAAAGCGTGCTTTACGTCGTGGGACACTCCATTAGAAGGTCCACCAGAGACTTTTCTGCTCCGATAGAAAGAATTACCTCCCATCCCAACCGACAAGTCCCTAAGTAGATGTCTCTCTTGTCGTCACACTGTCTCTCGTCGCTTTTGTCCTTTCACTCAAGGGAGACAAAACCCACTGTGTAAAGCTCCTCTCTATATTAAAACAGAAGGACTGCATCAACAAGTTAGAATATCAATATTACACAGTTTACTATTCTCTTTCATCAGGCTCGTAGTTGGTCCTTAGGGCGGATCTGATTGTCTTCCTAGTTTTTCAAGTCGTGAATCAAAGCCAAAAGTTTAATATATCTTCAAGGTAAATTTAAGATGATAAATTAGGGTCGAAGTTTGGTGTCGTGCAATGTAGGGGTCGCTTTTCAGTTGGAGTAGTAGTAGGAAGCGAAAAATAAATCCAAAAGCGCAGGAAAATATGCAAGGTCGGCTTAGTGCATACAGAATAGGCGGGAAAGTAATATTCGGGTCACGTTCGCACACATTTACGTTCACTGCACAAAGAAGGTTAATCCTAAATATCGTGATCCAATATTGAGATATTTGTTAATAGAGTATGGTTATATTCCTGGGTGTGGTGGAAGATTAAGAAGAGCTTTGTTGTTGAAATTTGAAGTGAATGAAATGTTGCTACAGTGTAACTGTCTTGATAGTGCTCGTGTGACACACTTCGTATGTTTTTCTTGTCAGGGAAGCACAATGCAGAGGGATGGTTTCATGACACCCATCCATATAAGAGTATACTTATTCTCAAATACATTATGTACATTTTATAGACAATAGTTGATTATCTCTGTCTCTGAACCAGAAAATTATTTCAACTATTTTCTGTTCATTTTAGCCTCTGAGAGTGAAGGTGAGTCGGGATCTATGCCTATTCTATATATGATAATCCCAACTAGGTACTGGCAGCGCTAGACACACCCGTATGCTGACGTATGCAACCAAGGGCGGCAGATCTTTTTTGAAGATCTGCCACGTTCCTTACTTTCGACTCTCTCTTTGCTACGTGTTTGGGTACGGTAGGCTCCCTTGGGTGCACACGTCAGCATACGGGTGTGTCTAGCGCTGCCAGTACCTTGTTGGGATTATCGTTTGATGATTTATAGCGCTCTGTCCTCATTTGTTCTTTATTATTTATTATTCTATATATGATTAAACTATTCCCTCATCCTTTTTTTAAAAAAGGTTATGCATGCTGTATGTGAAGGTTGACTGTTATGTTTCACACTTAAGAATTAATTTTTCTTTTAGATATAGGCCGATCTTTTTACATCCCCTTGTGGGTCATTTGGCTTTCTTTAAAGATTCTATAGCCTATACTGTGCATTGCGTTATAGCGCATTGTCGCTAATCTATAACATGATCTGGTTATGACAACTAACATTTTGTGACTATAGTTGCCTGGTAAGACTGAATTTCCCTGTATCTGTTAACTCCAAGGATGTCTAAATTTTCAATGCATGTGAAATTTCACTGTATGCTCGATTATTTACTAATATAAATGGTTCTTGCTAATGTTTTGCCGTTTGACTTCAGACTTATGAATTGTGTACTGTTTGCGTACATCATTAAGTCAACGTGACACAGAGTTTATTGCAAATGATTTCACTTAATTTTATTTTTACTTCCCTTTTACTGTCATTTTAAACATAAATCTCGGTTAAAGTTTTTTGTGGGGAGTATAAAAATAATTCTTCTGTTTTTGAAGCACATGATTATTTATTTGTTGATCGTTAGTTAGGTTGGTAGGTTGGTCTAATTTTTATGGAAATGCGTTCATATCATCTGACGTCCTGTTGTTAGTAATAGCTGTCTGCAAGAAATATCTCGGTAGCCATACGAAGGATGTTTTCCTCAATACAAGAGCCTCTTGCAGTGATGTGAAGGTTCACGCATGTCTTGATTGTTAACTTTTTTTTCCAAACCCCATTCAGTGATCGGCACCTGGTCTTGCTGTTCATGGGGTGACGTCACGCCTGTCTCTGTGGTCGGACAGGGTCAGAGTGCCTATAATGTCACGTGTGGTTTCCGTTCGTCTTCCGACATCAGGAAAATGTGGACGCTGGAACTCAACGGGACGTTCTTCATCAAAAACATTCTAATAGACGTCATTGCGAGCAACACTGGTAAAAACCTTAGAAATCACATCTGTTTGTCATAGCAATAACGATGCCATAGTTATAATCAATGTCTCTAGGGCGCATGTTCTCGATGTATGCCTATGCTGCAGCTCGATCATTTTTCTAGCCTGCAGGCTTATATCCACCTTGGATTTCTCGTTTTTGTCCATACTTCAATAAGTTCCCTTTGCTTAACTTGTTAAGACGCCTCTCTCTAGCTTTCTGTAATTATTGTGTTACACACCCGGAGATTTCTTTGGAGGCGAGAACCTAAACACAGCGGCCTCTGCAGCCTTGAAACAAGGCATCCAAACCCCCTTTTCTCCCATCTTTAAATCCACGAAAAATTAGCAGATATCCAGCCACATGAAACATCTGTAGTCGGCAATCTGTTCTTTGGCTTTTCTTTTCTGTCTCCTACCGAACCACGAAGCGGTTCTTACCCATACTTTACACGTTTCAACTTGTCTAGTTACAAGATGTTGCATTAATGTTAATATCTCTAGCTTTTAATTTTTAATTCTTATTTCCTGTTGATGCGCAGATTCCGTCAGTGTAGACATCGGTACTACTTCCTGTGACCGGTTCCAAGCCGCTGGGTGTTATATCACTTGTACTTCGCGAGCGTTGGTGCACAGATCAAACATGTGCTACGCCACAATCAATGTTACATGTGACGTGAACAACGTCAAAGGGCGCTACGTGCGGGTGCGTCAGAACAACGTATCGGCAGTAACGGTCTGTGACGTCAGGGTCTTCGGCTGGCCGGACACTGGCAGAGGTTCTTGACATTAAGCGCTTCGTCATCTCAAGCCTGGCACTTCTTTCTGATACCTCTCATAGCAAAAACCAGTCTGCATACCAACATTCACAAAAATAGCTAGGAACGATGTGCGTGCTCGTGCATGTGCGTGCGTGCGTGCGTGCGTGCTTGTCTGGATGAACCAAATGTTGGTGTTGTGTTCACGCCTGCGTTCCTGCAAGAACCCAGAAACGAGTTACATAAACGAGTGAAAAAAAATGGTGGGGTTTTTTTTTCTTTTCTTTTCTTTTCACTTTTCGTCATGTCAAGCATTAGAACTGTAAGTTTATTTATTGGTCATTATTTCATTTATTTGCCTTTTTGATTTTATAAGTTTTATCTATGTCTGACAAGACTTCAAAACGGTGGCCTTAAAGTATGTTGTCTGTAGAGAGGAAGGTGATAAACAGCTGAGGAAAACGTGTATACGCTAGCTGCCAATCTTACTGCTAAAAATAAATAAAAACTGGGTACACGTGCACACTGTGAGATGTATGCAAACAATTTAACCAAATTGATCTGGAATCTTGCACGGAAACAAGTCGATTTTCAGCTTATGTCAGCATTTTGTCGTCTGCATCATACAGAGTTGAAAAACTACGCGCTGAGGGCACCGAGCAGACAAAGCTCCAATTATTCCAACACCTGGACCTCCGACAAGGCAGTTGACGGAGACAAGACCGGTACAAAAGCAGGGAGATCGTGCAGCCACACGAAGCTTATCTTTTTCAACACAGAAGAGATCCACTGGTGGCAAGTGGACTTGAGGAAGCCAATTCTCGTGTCCCACATCATCATCGCCAATCGCGTGGAATTTTGTTGCAGTCAGTACGAGTAGATGTAACAGGGACTGATTCTGTAGGTTCTGCGATACGTGCATGAAGTCGACTGTAGCTGGCAGCTCTCATGATGTGAAACACCCTTCAGGTGTGTCGCGCTCGAAATGTATAACGATTCTTCTGCTTTGGCGTAACGTCTCGTTTAGCATTTCCATCCACGGTCGACTGCCTGCCTGTAGGTCGCATAAAATCAGCCCCAGAGAGAGAAAGAGCGTGTGTGGCTGTGTGTAAACGGTCACTTCTGCAGGCGCTGTCAAAACAGCGATAGGTCCGCCCAAAAGTCCAAACAATGGGGGGGGGGGGTGGAAACTGTGTATGTATGTGTGTGTCCCGTGTTTCAGCCCAAGGACTGGCCAACTTTCACGTTCAGCTGGGGAAACTGCTGCCAAGTGGAACTATTGCGTACACGCTGTGCCGTTATTTTGATGGTGTAGCAGGAGCGTTGACCACGCTGACTTGTACGCGGTCCATCTGGGGTCAGTTTGTCCTCATATCAAAGACAGGGCTGACCCTCACTCTGTGTGAAGTTGAAGTCTATGGTGACACGGACAGTAACACCACAAGAGGTGGGATAGTATTGCACCCGATAAGTACATTAAAAGTTAGGAATGCTCGTGAATGTTCACAGGCCGCCTGTCTGTACATTGTTGTAATTGTTATATGCCTGCTAAAATCTGTTTTATTAATGCGTTTCAATGGCGGGGGGGGTTTGATGATATGTTGGGGGGATGGGGGGAAATTTATCGTTTTATTTTGTTCTTTAATTGGTTTCTTTCCCTGTCTTAGTCGTTTGGAAAGCCCATGGAGCTCTCCGGAGAACTGCGCTATAGAAATACGTTTAAATAAATAAATTGATCGATTCTTTTCTTTCAGATGCGTTAGACCTAACCGCGAATACTAGATGCAGCTATCTTTCCATGTCTGAAGTGAACGCAACATTGATTGAACTTTCTGCTGCATCTGAAGAGCCGTTACAACTGGTTGCTGTAACTGAAGCGCCCGATAACTATATCGATGAAACTGAAGATCCCTCGGAATTTATTAACGACACTGATCTCACTTCACAATCCTCAAGTCTTACTGACGTTACCAAACACTCCTCAACGTTTTTTGATGTCACGGAACAGCCCTCAACGTTATCTGATGACATGGAACAGCCTTCAACATTATTTGATGTCATGGAACAGCCCTCAACATTTTCTGATGTCAGAGAACAGCCTTCAACGTTTTCTAGTGTCACTGAACAGCCCTCAACATTTACTGATGTCATCAAACAGCCTTCAACACTTAAAGCTATTACTGATTCGGTAAGCACAGCTTAAAAAGGGTTATATTATTAGCCAAACCTATACGCTTTTATAACAATAGTACATAGTTTGTGGATACATTCTGAGTCGTTGTTCTGATTTTTCTGGCCAAAATTAGCACGCTGATAGATGAACTGTCAGTACTCCTGTCTTGCCGCCTGATTTGAAAAGGCGCGCGCGTCACCAGCCTTCCCTATTACCTAGGGAGGGGTGAAGGGGACCAGGTCAGTGAGGCAGAGAGACAGGGTGGCATCAGCACTTTCATTTGCCACTGAGGGCTGGGACCCATGATAGAGGTGAATCGGTCCCATGAGATAGCCACGTCAGTCCGGGACCAATGCGACACTGAAGGTGGATCGGCACGACACTAGAAAGAGAGCTAGGCCGACGCTGAATAGACTCTGAATAGACTGTCACGGCGGGCGGGTACCTTATCTTATTGGACTCGACTTAGCCAGAAATTACTGGACAACTTTTATGGTGATCTTGTAAATGTAGATTTAATTTAGCAATCGTCACCAAAACCTTTACTGCTTTAGGTCAGTGGTTTCTGAACCAACGGGTGACGATGCTGTGAAATAATGTGAACAACTAGAGCAATCTTCCGAGGGAAAAAGATTCTCATACTTCGACACGATCGCTCAGTCTCTCACAGGCAAAACACTACTAGCTCAAGAG
>SMGT01016653.1:394957-405684 GCA_004794575.1 Lanistes nyassanus | reverse complement strand
ACACACACACACACATACACACACACACACTGTTCCTCGAGTTTTGCCAAGTTGAGGGCAACTAAGAAGGAGGGCTGGAGAGAGACCTAGCCTAGACAAGTTAGTTGTTAACCGAGAGAGAGAGAGAGAGAGAGAGAGAGAGAGAGAGCGGCCTGTGGAAAGAAGGAGTTACGAAAGCGAGTTGTTCTAGTGTTAAATGCTCGAAAGCTGGTTTGCTGGGTGGGTCGCATCAGCAGCGATGTTCCTGGATCGGCAAACGAGACGTGAGGAGTACAGCGAGGCAAGCGATGAAAGTTCCTGCCCAATGATCTTAGATGCGCTGCCCACCACACGTTCTAACTGATCCCGTGTCTTCCTGCTGGTATTGCTGTACCAGACTATGACTGAGATTCTAAGAACGCTTTCGATCACTGCAAGGTAGAATTTCTCAAGAACAGATCCGTGCACCTCACATTTCTTTAGCTGTCGTAAGAAGTGCAGTCTCTGCTGACATTTTCTGCAATGGGCGTGGTGTTGGCGGTCCACGAAAGATCATTAGAGATGATTGTACCCAGCCCCTTGAAGGTGTCAACCTGCTCAACCATCACACCATTTAGCTCTAGGGGTGTGAGTGGCGTTTTGTGTTTGAAGAAATCCACGATCATTTCTTTAGGTTTGGACACTCAGCTCCAGATTGTTGGTGGAGCACCAGCCAACCAGTCGTGCTGTCTGCTCACGGTACATAGACTCATCCACATTAGAAATAAGTCCTTCGACAGTAGTGTCGTCGGAGAATTTTATCATGATTACAGAGGAAACCAGTCATTAGTGAACAGAGTGAAGAGTAAAGGTGACAGAACACAACCCTTGGAAGCGCGGTATTCAGCAGTATTCAAGTATTCTAATTAAATTGAGTACCTTTCGTCTCTTGCAAGCACTGTGTGTTAGTGGTGATCTGCTATATTCTGTCGGACTGTCTCTGGACTTAGACGTAAAGATTTCCAGGACATTTCCAACCGAGAATTAGCGGTATTGTAATCTTTCGTTTGTAATACAACGCATGATTGATGTAGGTACGGGTACGAATGTTGACGCCAGGGTGTGAGTGCGAAAGACCATGAGATTACGTATGTCGATGTGTCAGTTTCAGTGGAATATCATAAAATACCTTTTGACCTATTTCTTTTTTAGTCTGTATAAATAAATAGCTGTTTATCGTCAAAACAGTCGTTATCTTTTTTCTTGGATTGAGGTACCTGCGGGCTTTGAGCTGGGGGCTCACGAGCTATAGGAACTGGGAGTAATTTTAGACAAACGAACCATAACCATTTTGTGAGATTAATAACTTGATAGCCAACTGCCGGTACAAAAGTCTGATTGCCCTCAGAATTAAAATTATACTAGCGTGGCTGGTGCTGCGAGCCAACGTTAAATAATCTGTGAAGCAGAGTAGCTTTATTAGCACCACGAAGTCTCCCGCACGAACGTTACAGGAAGCGCCACGTCAAAGCTGTCAATAAATCCTGAATTTGCATAATGTACAGCTGGTCGTACTATCAATGTCAGCGCGTTTCTGTAGTTAGAATTTGTAGCGCGTGCGTGCGTGCGTGGATGGGGGGAGGGGCTTATCATATGTTATCGTCTAGAAAAGGATATACTAATAAACTGTAAAGTCGATCAGAATTCACTCTTGTTATAATGCAAAGTCTTTTCTCTCGTCATTCATATTCTTATGTCACATCTTTAATTAAGGTTATTGAAAAATTAGATCCAGCGTATCCCATAATATAACAGAATAATATCAACTTTTAAAATCATTTAGTAGTAGCCGTGCTCAAACTTGCTAAATATTTCGATAATGCTGTATTGTAGCACTCGCTATGAAAATACATTTATATTCTAGGTATACCTAAATTCACTTACAGCCAGAATTAATAGAGCAGCATTGCTAATCCGTCGCGACGAATTTTATTTCTTTTCACAAGACGAATATATCACTGAGCAAGCGGGCGACATGGATCGGGAAGTGTCGCTGCCAGTTTACAACCCATTATCAGAAGAGCGAGGAGAGTGTCCAAGAGAAAGTGGAGGGGACAGTTAAGGAGCTACAGGTACAGTCTTCCCAAGCTAGTAAACAGATCCGCAAAAAGTCAAGCGCCGCTGACCAGCGATTGTCTTCTGCAACCGTGGGGATTATCTGCACTGCAGCTGTCTCGTCCATCTTTGCCATGATATTCATGTGCGATGTCTGTCGTCTGCTTCACTGCTTCATCAAGAGGGTCAAAGAAAGGAAGACGTAAGCGAGGAGAAGCGAGGGTCGAGCGTGCGATGGCAGCTTTGAACCATAGATAGACCTAAAAGTGCTGCGTTGCTCGTGACTCCTATGCGAGCTTGCGACATCCCGTTCAGACCCTCCAACCTAGAGTTCTAAAAATCCCGACTAACTTCCGGTCCAAAATAACCGCTGCAGTAGCTGTAGATTTCCTGTAGATGTACCTATATAGTCTACAAACAGTATTATTCATGACCATTTGGCTATTCCGCCCACTCACTGTAACTCCCTCCGAGAAATTTTTGTAGGCGACGCTCTGATTTGTTCACAAGCATATTTTCAATATATCTGCGGAGAACGTCGTAGAGATGACTTATGTTGAACTTGAAAAGACTTCGACAGTGCGAATCATTTTTTAATTCGATCTATTCAAAAAATGTTTTTAAAAAATCAATAATAGCCCTTCTCTGGATAATGAGTAAACCTGTGTGATCTGCAGAAGTGGGTAGTGGAGACGGCAGTCGGTAGTTATTAACTTATTACAATAGTTCTAATTACAAAATTTAAAGCCAGATGAAACTGCCGAGAGTATGAAAGACTTTCGATCCTGTGTTGTTTAGCTGGAATGTTTTCTTTTAGGCCCATATGGTTTGGGTTAATAAAATTCAGAATCGACTTTTCTGTAATCAATGCTGCCATTGCAAAAACGAACCTCGATCTGTCTCTGCACCTGGTTGTCACGTCCAGGAAAGAACACTGACGCTCAAGTAGTCCTCTCTGTTATGCTGGTTCGTTGTCCCCGCTGAGCAATTTTTTCGTCCTTTGTCTGCCTGATCAAAGTTTTCATCGACAAGCGAGCGTACTCTTAAATGTCTTGCCTGTTTCACAACCTTAGCAAAGGTTTAATTGTTAGCAACGGTGTCGTTAACTCAGGTCTTTTATCAACTGATATTAACTGAAATGCTGGCCATTTGCAAATAAAGTGGTATAGAACAGTCTTCCTCAGGGCTTATGCGTCTGTGTGTGCGTGTGTGTGGAGGGGGGGATAGGAGGATGGTGGGGGGGTTGTGGTATTCTATATAGAGATATGTGTTCAAGAGTCTTTCGTGGATGCGTGGCTGTATTTTCTTCAGGCATTAACGAGAAGGAACATAATGGCCTAAAATATCCTTGCAAAATGGTGGGTATTCACAAGGTGTTTGCCCGCTTTGCAGAGTGATGGCATGCCAGTAGTATAGTCAGGTTAAAAACGAGCCCCTTTAGGAGCAGGAGCAACCAATTGAAGTTGACCGAGTGACGTAATGACCTAGGGGTGATTGACCGACCTTGCCTTTGACCGAGTGACGTAATGACCTTGGGTGGGGTGAATGACCTGAAAGGTGGGGGATTGGCCAATGGCAGTAAAGCGCGCCATCATGCTACGCGTAGATGGCGCCAACCGATAGATGGTTATCTCATGAGTGCTTGCAGATGATAGATTACTGTTCACTAGAGTGCGTGAGCGTGGGTTGGGTTATTTCTGGTAAAAAAAAGAAGGGGGGGGGGGGGGCTGGCACTGACGCCGGTCGCAAACTCCCCCAACCAGGCAAGCCATGATCTGACACAAAGGAGTGTGTGTGTGTGTTTTTAAGTAGATGTCTGTGTTTTAGAGGTCAGAGAGTGCCATGGATCCTAGATGGAAGCATCCCTTTATAGCTCTGATTGCAGGTGCCACCGGAAGTATGAAAACCTGTTTTTTGCAGAGATTTTTTTAGAGCATCTTTCTGAAATGATTGACCCTATTGTAGAAGAAGTCATTTGGTGCTACGGTGAATGGGAGTCTGGATATCAGCTGATGAGAGGTGTGACATTTGTAGAAGGGCTGCCTGAGGTAGGACAATGGCAGGGAGACAAGCGCCGATTGGTTATATTAGATTACCTCATGGCAGAAACGGATGATCGAGTTGTTAACGAAAGGAAGTCATCAAAGAAATCTCAGTGTGTTGTTTATTGTGCAGAACTTGTTTGGAAAAAACAAAGAACAGCGCACCATCAGTCTCAACACTCACTACATTGTCTTGTTTAAGAATCCCAGAGACGCTTCGCAGATTACGCATTTGGGTAAGCAGATGTACCCATGAAAACTCAAGTACATTCATGAGAGTTTTAAAGATGCAACATCGGCGCCTTATGGTTACTTGCTGCTAGACTTGCGACAAGAAACACCGGAACATCTTCCCTTGCGGACTCACATTTTTCCCCACGGAACAGCAAGTTGTCTATGTTCAAAAATAAAACAGGAAGTGTCAGCCTGTGCGAGATGTCATGTGCCTATTATAACAATATGCGTTCCATCCGTAGGTAGCTGGTAGGTTAGTGAGGGGTATATAGTACAGTTTAGGAAAGGATATGGGATATGATAGGTCTGGGAACTACACTTAACACGGAGCACGACAGACACTAGGGAGCACAGACACAGCACCTTTATCCCTAGCACTCGGTTAACCATAAACATAGAAGTTGTAGTTCCCAACATGCACTGTCCACATGTCAATCACACTCACAACAGCACATACAGATCGTGGGAACCTAATAGTGAATAGTATATAAACCCTGGTGGGAATTAATAGGGAGGAGAGAGAGACTGATGAAGGATGAGAGTCTGAAAGACAAGGAGAGCTATTGAGTTGTAAGCTGGCCGCTACTCGGATTTACATCCGATAAGGAATAAAACGATGATCAACCAAAATATGAGTTTGTGGACTGTGAAAGAAAACCGTGGTGCATGCCTCATCGTCTGGCGTCATCATGTTTAATGTTCTTATTGGTGCCGTGAGCCCATCCTGGACGATAATACAACATAATGCTACATGCTCTTATTGGTACCGTGACGTCACTTTTCGTCATGTTACACTATGTTGCAATTTTTGTGTGATGCCAAACCCAGCGTGGTCAAAGCCATCATGAAAGGAGCATCTCCCGATTTGATGAAAGCCATCAGCGAATGCTCTTTGAACGTTTTAAGAGGGCACGTTCATCTGACCCTAGCTCAGAAGAGGCGTCTGTGCAAGTATAAACAGAGCTTGCGGCTCCTGAAAAAAAAAACGTCACTAAAACAACGAAGAAAGATTTTGCAAAAAGGTGGATTTATAGGTGCCTCGTTGAAACCCGTCCTTTCAGTGTTGTGGAGGGGGGTGTTAAGCCTGGGTCAATAAAATGGAGTTTACCAAGAAGATGATGTTGGCAGATCCTCGTTGGTTAGACACAAGGCAACAGGGATCACTTTTACCTGTTCCGATGGGTCAAAGTTTAAGAGATCTGGACAGTCAAATGCGAGAAATCTTGGAACGTCAAGATGTCTCACCTCAAGAGAAAGCTCATCTTTATCACCAGAGGTTGCAGCTTTTTTTTTTTGACTCGAGTGAATCAGTGGCAAACCTCCGAGAACAGTGGATATAAAACCTCAGGAAAACCAGAAGGAAGAGGCTACTAATCCAGAGTCATCTCTTACTCTACCCACCCGCGAAGTGGAAAAAAATGTTTTAGAGAATGTCCCGTCTACCATGAAAAAAAAGGCTGAGCGCCTACTCCACCACCTTCGAATTCAGACCTCAGCTGGAATGAACGAGGTGAAATTTCTCTTCAAGGACAGACTATCAGAAATTCTAATCTGATTGACTTGGTCAATGACGTTTTGCGACAACGAAAACAGGCTGGACAACCGACTGGCTGGGAAACAGTTGCCACCGCCCTAAGTCAGACTAATGTGGCTCAAGATCTGATTGGCCATCCAGATCGCTGGAAGTATACTCAATCTCAAATGCAGACTAAACCATCAGATCCAACGACTACCCCAGTGAAGGCGGAGGAGAAGCACAAAAGAAAGCCCACTAAAAAAAGAAAGTCTCAGAAACAAAGTTGGACTTGGGAGGAGTGGTAAAACATGAGGGAACAAAACGAGTGACTCAGCAAAACAGACTGTTAAGCCATCATTATTATACGGCTCAACGGCCAGGCGCTTATGGTCAGTTATGGAGGACGGAAAGGGCTTCAACGTTCTACCCAGTTAAAGCCGTCTGTAGTGAAAGAATGGTTGAGGTATCAAGACACTTATACACTACACAAACCTGTTCGTCATCGGTTTACGTAACGGCGTATTATTGTGGGTGGAATCGACCATCAGTTTCAAGCAACCCCATCGATGTCAAAAATCTCAAGAAATACGATGGCTATTCTTTTCTCTTGACTTGCATTGACGTTTTCAGCAAGTATGCCTGGGTGATTCCCCTCAAGATGAAGACAGGCGAAGCTTTAGTAGAGGCTTTCAGCAGCATTTTTGCACAAGGACGCCAACCCCGGCGACTACAAACAGACAAAGGGACAGAATTTACCAACAAAACTTTTCCAAAATTTTTAAAAGAGGAAGGCATGCACTTTTTGTGAGTGAAAATGAAAGCATCAAAGCATCAATTGTTGAACGTTTTAATCGCACGTTAAAAGAAAATACGCTGCGTTACGTGGAGGTGTTACCAGCCGTGGTGCGAAATTACAACCATTCGTATCACCGCAGCATCCAGAGGGCTCCTGTGGAGGTCAATGGTGATAATCAAGAAGAGGTGTGGCACACACTGTATGGAGAAACAGAAAAAGCACAGAGCAGCATCAGCAGTAGACTATTTCAAGAAGGAGATCGTGTGAGGATCAACAAAGCACGCCGGATATTTAAAAAAGGCTCTCTACCCTCTTGGACAGAAGAACTGTTTACGATCAGCCCCGGTGACCTATGTCCTCAAAGATGATCACGGAGAAGAACTAAAAGGTACATTTTATAAAGAAGAAATTCAAAAAGTGGGAGACAAGCAAGTCTTTCGCGTCGAAAGTATTTTAGGTGAACGTCAGGGAGACAGAAGCCAAAAAGAGCATTTAGTGAAGTGGTCTGGTTATGACCCGTCATTTAATTCTTGGATTTCCAGAGGACAGGTGACACGCTATCAAGACTTAAAAAAAAACGATGGAAGAAGAGCCCTCAGCGACCCTGACAGATCTTCATCCATTGCGACCCGCCACCACCACCACCCACCCTCGAAAATCTGTTTTGTGGTATTTTTGGGGGCAAGCGTGTACCTCGCTCAGAGATTGTTTTTGTGTGTCAGATGGTCATTATATATGTTGTCATCGGCGTCTCTTTGTTCAGTCTGACGCGGGGAAACGACCCAGCTGACAATCAACTTTGGATCGCCTTGCTCAGCAGCTGTTTTGGATATCTACTCCCTAATCCAAGAATCGAGCCACCATGAATCTGTACCTGACCCTGCCTAGCAACAGCTCAGCAAATATTTTCCTGACAACAGACCCAGTCATTTTTTTTACTAAGCTTCCACAACCTGTTCACCTTTCTGGAGAATGGGAAGTTGGTCTGGTTGAAATCCAGTTTACAAATACCTATGCTAATGTACCCGATGAGCAAATCTGGATAATCTACAGAAGTCCACCCACAGACGTTCCAGAGGAACCCCACGGGGGTGAGGTTTTTACGGATGATTATGAAAAAATTATACTTAAAGGCGGTTTTTACGAATCGAGTGAGGCTTTTATCCAAGCCTTAAATAAAGAATGTGACCAGGTGTTGGGTCGTCTAGCCAACCAAAAACAGCGTGTGGCTTTTTCGTACAGTGTTGCTACCAGAAGAGCGTCTATGTGACTGAAGACAATGCTGTTGTGAAAATGAGCGATCTGCTACGAGATATGCTTGGTTTTAAGACAAACTTTTTTTTACTGGACCCGTTAATTCAACGGCTTCTGCAATGGTCGATGTTAACCAAGACTGTAAAAGTATGTTTATTTATTGTGACCTGGTCCACCCGAGACCTGTGGATGATGTTATGGTACCACTCCAGCGCACCCTACCTATGGTGGATCACAAACGAGAACTGGTGCATGCCATCTTTGACAAACCTCACTACGTTCCACTCGATTTCAGTTTCAAAATGTGGAAATACTTATAACGCCATACACAGGGCAAGAGTTGGCATTTCCCCATGGTCACACGGTGGTGACGCTGCACTTTCGTCGTTCCAGGTCAGAGGCTTTCCTCTTTTAAAAGTGAGAAACCATGGTCAGACACGTACCACTACATCGAAGTCAAAAGGAATTTGACGATTTTTTTTCGCTATCAAGCTGGACACGGCTTACCGAAGATATAATGGAGTTGATAATTTACAACAACATCAACGGCGATTCCACCATGAAACCGCTCAGGCCTCCATGACTTTCTTTCTCATTTACAAAACCAAGACCCTTTAGAACAGGTGCAATTACAACACCCAAATTCCAAGTACGCGATGGAAGCGATCGCCAGTACGAGTTTCTACGTCCACCCTATCCGTGACTTTCCTGTCGGCTGCACTCTGGCTTCTTCTCTTCCAGATTACATCACAAACAACAAAACCATCTTCACTTTAGAACGTTCTTTAAAAAATCTTTCCCTTATACTGATAACAAATGCTTTTTCCGTGCCTTGGCTTTAAAACGGGGAGTTTCTTTGTCCGCTTTGGAAAAGCCTACCGATGAGCTCATCAATGGCTCGTTCATCAAAACTTGTCTTGTTTCGAGGGTGTAACGTTTCACGATCTTCCTGCCTTGGAAGACTGTTTTTCCATCCACCTGGATGTGTTTGAATTTGACGAGACACATTCTCCCCCATGTCTCTTTCCTAAACTTCATAGTGCTTACAAGTACACAGACACGCTTCAGCTTCTACATTACAAACAACACTTTATCTACGTTGCCGACATCAACAAAGCAACACACGCATTTGTCTGCACCAAGTGCAGCATACTTTGGAAAAAAAATTGTGTTACATACAAAAACACGAACGCACATGTCAGGGAGATAAAAGTACACATACATATCAGGGAGGGGTCTACACACCATCAGAAAATATCTTAGAGTCTCTAGAGCGCTACGGCCTGGCAGTCGATACAACCTTTATTTTTCCTTACAGGGCCACTTTTGATTTTGAAGTGTACTTTGAGCACATTGATCTTCCTTCTACTTCTGCCCCTTCTTCTAAAACTTCTTTTACCGCCAGGCATGTCCCACTTTCTGTTTCCATCGCTAGAAACGTACCTAACTTTACCAATCCTGTCTGTTTTGTCACGCAGGGTAACACACAAGACCTGATTGACCGCATGATCGACTATTTAGAACAAATTTCGGCTCAGTCCTGTCAGCTTTTGCGAGAGCAGTTTCATTCCGTCTTTGACGAGCTCGAAGCCCTAAAACAAGGTGAAAACAAGCTAGGTATCCCCGTAGAAAAGCTAATCCCACGACTTGAAGCCTACTTGTCTGAACTTCCTGTTGTGGGGTTTAATGACATCAACGTCATCGAACCCTATTTGATTCGTAGATTTCTTAACCCAGCTCATGTCAGCATAACAGAAGAGACACAAGACATTGACGATGACGACGCGAGTCACGGTTTAGATTGGGTTGAGGATAGCGATGAGACGGGTGACGCCAAATCTCCCTGTCGGTTTGTAGTCAAACGTAGCAACGATTTCCTCTGCCTAACAACCGACAAACTCAAATTTTTAGACATTTTAATTTTATTGCTCCAGGGTTTTCATATAGTAAATATTTAGCGGCGTACTGCATCTCTGAGCAAAAAGGATTTTTCCCTTACGAATACCTCACTAGCTACCAACAGTTAGACGAGCCGCGTCTGCCGCCCCACAACAAATTTTATTCCAACTTAAAACAATCCAACATTTCAACAGAAGAGTACGCCTTTTGTTAGCAGATCAGGGCTGAACGACAGATGACGACCTTACGTGACTTTTTAGTGTGGTATAACAACTTAGACGTGTTGCCTTTCTTGGCCGCTCTCCACAGTCTCAATTTTATGCCACACTACACGCTGACATGCTCAAAGAAGCCATTTCTGTCCAGGTGTCATGCTTCGCTATCTTTTTTAAAAAAAACAGACATACTTTTAACTCTTTGGAGACAAACATAAAGACATTCATACGCTTATCAGAGACAACATTACAGGGGGGCCTTCCATCATTTTTCGCCGCTATCATGAAAAATAAAAAGCACACATTCGCGGTCATAAGCCTGTTCAATCTTTACTGGGCTATGACGCTAACGCTCTCTATCTTGGGTCCTTGATGCAAGACATGCCCACAGAGCACCCCATCCTACGCAAAAAAGACAATCAGTTTAAAGCAGAGACTATCGACCCTTATGGTCAGCAGTGTAGGGAATGGTTAGAATATCTCATGCACATACACCCCGGTCTCCACATTCAACATTAACGGCAAAGAACAACAGCTGGGAAACAAACATATTCGCGTCGATGGGTGGGATGGTCTTTCACATACTGTCTATCAATTTCACGGCTGTCTCTTCCATGGCCACCACTGTCATTTGACACGAGACATGACAACCAACCCCGTCAACCATAGACCGCTGACAGAACTGCGGGGGGGGGGGG
>SMGT01016653.1:368856-394946 GCA_004794575.1 Lanistes nyassanus | reverse complement strand
GGGGGGGGGGGGGGGGGAATTGGTGCTTAACGTCTAGCCGCAAACTATGTGCATATCAGGACGGTGTTGCTTAGACAAAGTTTACGTGCTGCCACACGTGGGACTGATGGCCCAACACGGGCCTCAGTCCCACCCAGTCACATTATACTGACACCGGGCCAACCAGTCCTAGTACTGTTACCTGTAGTGCCAGGCATCTGGCAGGGCAGCTACTAGATTGCCAATTGCCGGGATGCGAACCATTTATACCTCCCGCCTCGGAAGCGGACGCCTTAACCACTAGACCACCGAGGCGGTCGCTGACAGAACTGCGTACTGAAACCGAAAAAAGTCACTGAGTATCTCACCCATGAAGTGGGGCTTTCTGTTACAGAAATGTGGGACTGTGAATGGCAACACCAAAAAAAGACTGATCGCCGACTCTGTGACTTTATACGTTCACATTTATAAAAGAAGAACAAGTCACTGCCGCTTGGAGGATAAGCCCAAATTAAATGTAAGACAAGGGAACTGTACCAAGCTAGAAAAGGGACAAAGACGAAGACAATCTACATGTTTCGGGGCACTACCCCTTCATCAGGACGACACAAAAACGACGAAAAAACGAAAAGGAAAAAGACTTATCTGCAGTAGATGTGGCGCGTAGGCTGCATAGCAGGAGAATGACCAGGGGACAGTGAGTAAGAGAGGTTAAAAAGAGGGGCAGCCAATCGCAAGGTGGGTAGGAAAGGGTACAGAAGGGTGGGGGGAGAGAGAAAGAGAGAGAAAAAGCAGCGCGGGTAAGGGGGGAGAGAGAGAGTGGGAAGGAGGTGAGAGAAAAAGTTAGAGAGAGACGGAGGGGTGAGGGGGTTAAGGGAAAGGAGGGGGAGGGTCAGTGTTTTAGGTTGAGTCCAGTAAGTACCGAAATGGGTAATGAAGTAGGATTCCATATTCTTGCGGTCAATGGAGTCGCCCTTCATTTTCCAGATACCAAAGACCCTCATGTTGTCGGCTGTGTGTGGGGGTGTGGTGAAGTGACGTGCAACTGGTGTGTTTCTGCGGTGTTTAGTGTCGGCCAAATGTTCTGTGAAGCGGGTGTTGAGTGTGCGTTCTGTCTCCCCGATGTAGAATAAAGTGGGACAGAGGGTGCATGTGATGGCGTAGACGATGTTGCTGCTGGTGCAGTTGAAGTGGCGTTTGATGACAAAGGTGTTATTGGGTGTGTGGAGTGTTGTTGCAGTGTTAAGGTAGGGGCAAGTGTGGCAGCGGGGGACATTGCACGGGGTGGAGCCGCAGGAAGGGGGGAGGGAGGTAGTCGGTTTTAGTTTAGAGTGTACTAGAAGGTCTCGCAGGTTCTCATCCCGCCGAGATGCTAGGAGGGGGAGTTTTTTGAAGAGGTCGGGTTCAGATTTGGACAACAGGTGCCAGTTGGAAAGGAGGATCCTACGTACTGGGAGGTTGTGAGGGTGGTGGGTCAGTACAGCGATCGGCCTTGGTTCTGTGTGTCTGTGGTGGCGAGTGACACTACAACCCTCCCACCACCACAGACACACAGAACCAAGGCTGATCGCTGTACTGACCCACCACCCCCACAACCTCCCAGTACGTAGGATCCTCCTTTCCAACAGTTTGCCAAACTGCGTATGTGGATGAACACCAATGAACACAAGGTCTTTTCAAAACCGAGTTTACTGGTGATGGGATTGTGGCTTTATGCTGCAAAACCTATTTCTGTTTTGGTCAGCGAGGGACAAAACGTAGCCACAAGGGACTTAGTAAAGCTCAAAACCCACTGTCTAAATTAATTTTCTCTTGTGCTAGAGACTCAAAATAGTAGTGGTGGGGTCAACACAGGCTTTAGGACAAACGGCACCACCATGTACACCTATCAACAACACAGAAATTCTCTTTCTTTTTTCTACATTAAACGTAAAGTTCATGCCGATGGTGTGTCTACCTCTCCTCTATATATTTGAAGCTCTTTCTCTGTGCAATGTTCGGGAGCGTAACAAGGGAAACTACTGTTGTTGGCTCACAAGAAACTAGAGACTACCTCCCCTGCTTTCATAAATTTACTGTAAGCCCTAAATGCAAAACGACAGTAGTATACACAGATTATCTTATGTCTAATACTAACAGAAAAGTTATTATCTTGATTTTGGGGGTGACGATGTGCCTGTATTCCATCTGATTTTTTTTATTTTTGGTCATAATCAAGGGATGTTACTCCGCATTTATTGTGCTTCCGCCTGAAGTTAAAAAATGAGCCAGCGAAAATAAACACGGAAGCAAATTGAGATGTGCTCGTGTTGTGTAGCCTTACTTGACACTTTTGCAGACTAGTTTTAAGGAAAAAGGTGACGTGAGACACATTTCAACATGTTGGAGTCGAGCAAATAATTTTCGCAAATGGCTTCGCACGACAAGATCAAAATGATTTTCGTTCAGTCACGGAGCATACAGAAGCCGTGAGAAGATTCAAGTACGTAAGTAAAGGACTATAATAGTATATTAGCGACTACGAACTTTGCATTCGTGTGTTATTACGAGCCGTAGCTTTCAAACCACTCCAGTCTATGTTTGTAATGTCATGACTCTCATACATTTGATCTAGGCGTGACAGTACGCTTTGGTCATTAGTTATGTATGGCACTGATGGATGTGATTTGATCGGCAGACGTGTAGTTGCTGCTTGAATTGAAATAAACATCGGTTTTGATCACGATGATGAGGGCCGGTCACCTCATCAGTCTTATTACTGGTTGCTAGAATGAGGACTATATGTGTTGTTCATCAAATTCTCGGGAAAAAGGACCTCAATTCTTTCATCTGTACCTTCAGATTTGTCAAGCCTTGGGGTTTCTCGGTTTCAGTCTGGTGATAAATTTGTACTGTTAACCCCCGTTTCTTTATCCGTGTGTGAGAGAGATAGACAGACAGACTGGGTGAATGTATTTGTCATTGTGTATGTGCATGCATGGGAAGCAGATTGGTGAGTGGTTGGAGCACAGGCCTCCAAACCCAGAGGCACAATCTGATACCTGTGCACCGCAGCACCTTTCCATCAGGTTACCCAGCTATGAATGGGTACTTGACTCTCGGGTTAGGGAAGTTAAAGCAGCATGGGAAAGAGTTGGGTACCACCACCTGCAGAAAAGTGGGGGTCACATACACCCAACTCTCCAGCGACCTTTAGGTCATGGGACATCTATTCACTCTCCGGTGTGTGTGTGTGTGCACATTTATGTTGTAATGCCTGTGTATGTGACTAACACAGAAATTAGATTCTGATGCATGTGTGCAGGACTGGCTGCAAGTAAGAAAAGGCACATCTTGTTAATATAATGATTATTTAATTTGCAGACTGTCTCAGTGTCTGCAAATAACTTGACAATGGTTGAGAATGTAATAAAGCAGGGATATCTGAAAAGAGGATCTTCATATGAAAACAGATTCTCTGGACTTATTGATGTGAGTTGGTTTCAAGATTTACAACTTTTTAACTGTCTTAAAATCTTCTGGACTAACCATTTTAGCTTCATTTTTGACAGCAGCTTGTATATTTCCTTATACTAGAATCTAGAGAGAGTCATCAGAAACCATGGACATTTCTGTCAATTATATTGATTTTTTATAGGACTGGCAGCATCATTTTATACTTCCCTACTGGATATTGTAGGGATATGTAACTGCATGGGTTGAGGGTTGGTCCCTATGGTCAACAGCTAATGTGATTACTCAGCCTATAGGTGACCTTCCAACATGGAAAGTTAAGCAAAATACTTCCAAGTCCACCCAGCTTTGAATAGGTTCCTAACCCCTTTCGTTGCAATGAGGGGCAGGGAAGGGCAACCAGTGAGAGAGAAGATAAGCACCATGCTTGCAAAATTGGATCATAATAAAGTTATGGTCTCTCACTCTCTGCTTAACTAAAAGGCTCCGCTACTTGTATATACTATTTCTATGTAAATGTTACGGGACTCCTTGCACCTTTTCTTAAATTTCAACTTAAAGATTGCAGAGCCACTTACACCATTTCCGCTGAATTTTTTCATTCCTACTTCCACCTTTTCATCAAATAAATGACCGGATTACATCTTTTCTATACTTAAAGATTACAGATGTTTATACCTCATATATTGTGTATGTCTTCTTAGAAAATTACTCAGTGAGTCTGTTTGTGGACTTGCATGTTCATAAAGTACCATAAAGTATGGAGGTTTAAAAATCGTCGAACACGTTTATATTTGATGATTATTACACAACATAGGCAATGGCCTGTATTTTTTTTAACGAGTTATTAAATGCTTTTCCTTGTGCAGAAAATTACTCCAAGGAAATGGTACATGCTTGTTGTGAGGGGTCGTGTCCCTTTCCTGGAGCAGTTTGACCGTGATGTGGATGTTTTCTCAGGGCCACCAAGTGTATCATACAACCTTTCCAACTGTACAGCTGTCAGCCACTGCATGGCTCAGACGCCCCGGGCATTTACATTTGTTATATCCTGTACAGACCGTTTGATTGAACTAACTGCAGCTTCAAGGTAATTACAACCTGATAAAAGAGAGGCTGGCTTAAGTGTTCTAAAGGGTTTTTTTTAATCTATAATGCATTCATCTATGTAGTTGCTTATGAAGGATTCAAGGATGAAATATCACTTTATCAGCATGGATTTGGAAGCTTCATGCTGTTGAAGAGGCTGTAAACTTGCTTGCGATGTCCATGTTTGGGGCATAAGATTTTCAAGATAAATGAGCAAAGACAGATAATGGAAAGAAAATTCCTTCACAAAGCTTGCTTCCTGTCTTCTTCACTGCAGGAAGTGTGGTGTGGGTGTCACACGAAAATGTGGCACATGATTGAAATAGAAAGCTAATTATAGCAAGCAGACAGCATGCTGTCAAAAGTGTCCTGCCTGAATTGACAGATCATTAGTTTTATGGCCAGTCTTAAGCTGCTTCTTGTTTCCTCTTGTCATGGGCCAAGGATAGTGTACTGCATCAAACTGCAGGTGAAAATGGTGTAAGCTTTTCAGATAGCAATATCTGATGAGAATTTTTTCCCCTTCATTTTACTTCATTTCCCTTTTAGTTTTACTATGTAACGTTTGATTCACTGCTGACATGCCAGTAAAATTCTAACGATACAGCCTGAACAGGCATCATTTCATAATGCTGAATATTTACAGTGAGTCACATACTGTCAAGGAAATGAGCTTAGTTATTTTCCAGACGTCATCAGTCTCTCTTTGTATGTTTGTCGTTCAGCTCTCTGTTTCAGTAACTTTGCTGTTGAAGTAGAAAGGGTTGCTTCATTCCCATAAACTTATTATGATTAAAAAGGGTGTCTGTGATTTGCTGCCTCCTCTAGTATTTTAATGGCAGGCTGACTACATACCTGTGTGTCTTGTACCAGAGTAGAGTGCCTGTTCCTTATGGCTAAAAATTGTCTTCATTTTTGTGCAGTCATCAATGCGTTATAAAGTAGCAAAGGCAGTTACATTGTCTGGCTGTACATTAAACGCAAGTCTGAGAAGTATGAGTCTGTTTCAGAGAGCAGATGATTGATTGGTGTGATGTTCTGGAACGCACTTTAAATAGCCTAGGCATCCTGAAGGTAATTTAGCTTCTATTTATATCTTCTGTAGTAAGTAAATAAACATAGGAAAACAAGCATGGCATCATGGAGGTGACTATATTTTTTATTTAAATAAGACCTGATAAATATTAAAATGGATATATATTTAACTATGCCTAATAGTAAAATGAACGTGTTTAACCAATGCGTGCCCGTTGCTAGTATTTATGCACAGTGATTTAAAATTTGCAGGCATCTGTATGTGTGATGAACACATGGCAGTTTATTAACATTTATTTTGGACTCATTTTGTTTTTGTTTAGGGGCTGGGTTTTTTGTGGGGGGAATTTTATAGAAATGTCAAACTTCTCTTCTTAACCTTTCTCATTTGCACCTGTTTCACTCATGAATTTAATCGTTATTATAAATGATGTATACATTCTTTTTTATATGACTTTTCTTATCAGAACTTTAGTTGACTGTTATACCTGGACCATTGTAATGTCTGAAAATGCATGGACTCTGTTTCATTTGTTATTAAAGTCATTTACAAGGGCTAATGGTTAAATTGTGCAGAAGGAAAAGGAAGAACACATCTACACATTCTGCCCAGCAGTGGTGTTTACTGGACGGCCCAAAAAAGAGGAGGACAGTGAAAATGAAGAGACGTTGGGAGCTGTTGGAGGGACCCCTGCTTCGCCACCCCCACGAAACCCGCCACCAATCCCTAGTGGACATCCATCAGGCCTGCCCAAATCTGGACCAGAAAAGGCGCCACCCTCCCCACTGAAAGATTCCACACCTCCCCCTTTGCCTTCATCTTTGCCACCTCCCCTCCGCAGATCTCAGTCCCCCACATCACTGCAGCCTCCCACTGAGCAAGCCCCACTGCCGCCTGTGTCTAGGACTCACCAGTTGCTCAGCCCACCATATCACAGTGTGTCTTCTGCCCCTCTGTTTCTGCCCACATATGAACCTCCACCACTGCCACCAGCACGACATAACATGCCGAGCCTCTCTGTCTCCAGTCCTCCACCTCCACTACCGCCAGCCCGCCACCACATCGAAGATAAACCTGTGGATCCTGCTTTGTGTGGGTCAGACGTCAAGCCCCCTAGCCAGCATAAATTTCATCTTGAGGTCCTGTCCCAAGAAAATGGTGACAGCGACCAAGAATCAGCAGATTATTCTTCAGATTTTGTCAGTGAAGCATTCTGGGAAATCAATCGACGAATTCCTGTCCCAACAGCTAGACGCACGTTGCTGCCAGGTAAAGCAAAGTCCAATTCTTTTGCATCTGCCACTGATCCTGAAGAAGAACACGTGGAAGGTGACACCTCTGATGACACTGAATGCAGGAGCTCAGGACAAGCTGATGAAGATCAAGATGAAGGTTACTCGGACTTAGCATTGGTCAGGATGTTGAAAAAGTCACGGATAGATACGCAGCTTGAATCAAAATCAGCTTCACCTGATCAGACAGACATTGTGCAGAGATCACATTCTCGCAATGGACCAGTGTCAGAAAACCCATCATCCACCTGCATGACTGTGTCTGAGGAAAAATTCGGTGATACAGATGGTGAATCTGGAATTTCACACACCTACGACAACCATGTTGAAGATGTAAGTGGCAGTGATGATGTCTTCAGTGAATCTTCTGTGCCTGAAACAGATCGTAATGCCCCACAAAATTTTTATTCTGCTTTTCCTGTTCAAGAGGCATCACATCGAGTTACGACAATGGAAAATGGGTTTGATGATACCAATGAAACTATAGAAAAACATATATTAGTGGAGGGGTCAGTCCAGAACTCTAAATTTTCAGCATCCGAGCAAGAAAGTCTATATGAAGTTGCTTTTAAGGCATTATCTGTCACTTCTTCCAGTGATGTTCCACCTCTCCCTATAAGACATGACTCTCTTTTTAAACGAAACATCGAAAACACTTCTCCTAGCATGGTTTGTGATGATGAGACTGGGTCAGGTGCTGGCAAAAGTTCTTCATCTTCTGATGAAACAGAACCCCTCGTTCACAAGCCTGCACCAGTTCCTACCAAAACTTTCCAGCATGTATCTTCAGTACCTTCAGGTCTCAGTTTTCATGGAATTTCACACAAAACCCATGAAACACCTCCATTGTTGCCACCTCGTCGTGGTTCAAGATTTAATCGAGGTCTGTCTGTGGACACAGCAGAACTGTCACCACCTCCTTTGCCTGCTCGGAAGACTCAGAGCGTACGTGTCCCGAGGCCCCTGACAGCTCCACCTCAGTCATCTAGCTCTGCCTGCGCAGACAAGGCTTCATCTGCATGGTACCCTGGATGTAAAGAAAGCTCCAGTCAAATGACAGAACAAAACTCTCCCTGCAAAAGATCACAACAGGTAACAGGCATTTATATCACTTTTGTATTTAAATGAACATGATGCTTCAAAATACTGTGACCCTGATGTGAAATGGCAGATCATTTTGAAATATCGTCAAATTTCTGTGTTATGAAGATCTCAGAAAAAGAAAAAACAGAAACCAAAAAAGCATGTGACAACTGTGATTATAAATAAAGATACAGCATAACTATGTTTTTAGCACAGGTCAACTGCAGGTGGCAAGCTTATTGTACAGACATATGGTTGCACTTTACCCACATAACACAAACAGTATATTGTAACAATTTGCATGTGTGGGTGTGTGTGTGTGAATATATGTGCATGCACACCCATACAGAGAGAGAAAAGAGAGAGCAGAAGCATGACACACTGCATTGGGGCATACATCACAGAGGAATGTAAGCAGACTGTAGAGTATACTGTTAATGGAGTCATTTTCTTCAGTATGTCTGATTAAACAAACAACATTTAATCAAACTGTTTTTAGGTGTGATTATGTACAAGGATTCTTTGCTAAGCTAATGCATTTGGCTGAAGATGCTGCTTCAAATAAAAGTTTATGTTGAATATTTGTTCAAAGCAACTAGCACTTCGGCTACGCACAGAGAAGGGAAATACTACATGTAACTAGCAAAACATTGCTGAGTTGTGTAACTTCCATTTACTGTCTTTGGAAAACTGAAGTATTGTGACCTTAGCCTTTATTTCAGAAGTTAATCATTTATCTTTAACACTGAAACCTGTAAAAACATCAGTTTTTTCATGCTAGCAATACCCCAGAATTTTACTTACAACACTGAAAATGTTACTGATTAGAATAGTATCTGGTTGGTTATGCAGTACCTGCATCTGGTTTCAATCTGGTGAGCAGTGAATGAGGTATTTTAATCACAAATTTTCTTCACTGTGTCAAGTAAATTGCTTGCCAGAGGTATTTTTTCCCCACACGATGGCAAGTAAAATACTTTCCAGTTTCAGACGTTGTTCATATTTTCCCCTTTTAATTCATCCGAACTAATAACAAGTTCAGGTTCATTCACTCAGTATGATCTTATGGTATGACATCGAAGGTGAATCTGTGGTAGGGACTTAAAAGAATCCATTCACTTAAAGACTGATGGCAGAGGGAACTAAATGAACAATAACAATGACAATAACAAAAAGATAGGAAAGGGTTTATAGAAAGTAATCAGGGGTGTCTGAAGGTTTAAACAGATTTCAATCATTTATTCCCTTTCATTCATACCACATTCAGTGAACTTTCTTCCCTGGCCCCAAAAGAGTTGCATACCCGTGGCCTTCTGGGAGTGTACTGCAATAGATACAACTTTCTTTCCTAAATCCCTGCTTAATTAATATAAATTCTTCTCAATGTTTCGATCATTTCTTTCTATTATCAAGATTCAGTGGTAAAGTTTTTCCTTCCCACATGCAGCTACGGGGCCTGGGTCTACAATGGCCAAATCACTTTTCATCTCTTTCAGTACATCTGCTCAGTCACCGTTATCCTGAATACTCGATGGATGGGCCTTCCTCCCTATTGCCCATTCTCTAGTGAACATGGCTCACCCCCCTTTGCGGCACCCCAACACCCTGATGCCCATGGCATACAGTCCGTGACAATCCAATGGCTCCTTTGTAAGGGTTCCTAGTATCTGTGCACAGGTTGTCAATATCCACCAGAAAGGTTTTTCCACAAGTCAGATCATGATTTTGTGCATAGACACTTTTAGTTTTAGGAGAATGGCAGCACAAGCCAAATTTAAGGAAGTGGCCATCTACTGGTTGAAAATGGTTTGTGCAGAGGGTTCGTAAAGAACCTACAGCAGCTGAAAACAACCTGCGTCATCGCATGCGGCTGGATCGTGCGCACAGTGTCCATTCTGTGATTTCTCTCAAACAGAGTCAGGCAGAGATCCTCCGACAAGAGATGGAGCTTTCTGGAGTGTCTGTGACTGTGAACTTACCCGCAGCTTTATACATCGCCTTTGTAGACTGTGTTGGGGTTGTGTGGTAAGTAAATCGTTTGTTTTCAGTTTAATATGATGGGAGTTCTGTCTCCAGTAGGCCAGTCTTGTCTCAGGAGAGTCATAGTATCAGCAGACACACTCTGTCTTGAAGAATACTCCCACAATATGATTTGCAATACAGTGCAGTATGCAGTTCACAATACAGTGCACTACATAATTCACTAGAAAATTCTAAAAATAGTCAGGAAGTGCAGGGTGATTATCCCCTGTCAAGAAAATCGTTGGGAAGGTAAATATTAACTCAGCTTCTTTCAGCTGACAGATGAATGCAGGATTTGTGGGTGTTATTGGTTGTCATTTGCTTTGATTCCATTCAAAGCATGCTGGTGCATGTGTAGTGAATTTCATAAATTCTTGAGTCTAGAGCCTATAGAGATAAGAGATGAACCTGTACCTTGGATGGTCCAGCTATCTGTAATTAATAGCTATTTCCATTCTTCTGCATGATGTTTACGCATCAGATTTCTCAAAATTATTTATTGTTCTTGGTACGCTTACAAATGTAAAGTGTGCAGGCTTCAACAGACATTGTGGTAAAACATCAGTTGAGTTAAAGCTTTATTAATAAAGAACAAATGAGGACCAAGCGTTTAAATTATCTAATGATAACTCCAACAAGAAGTACTGGCAGCGCTCAACATAACCGTATGCAGACACATGCGACCAAGGGAGCTTACCGTACCCAAACACGTAGCAAAGAGATGGTCGAAAACAAGGAACCGAAGGATCTGATCTGCCACGTTCCTTTCTTTCGACCCTCTCTTTGCTACGTGTTTGGGTACGGTAAGCTCCCTTGGTCGCATGTGTCTGCACACGGTTATGTTGAGCGCTGCCAGTACTTCTTGTTGGAGTTATTATTAAAGCTTTATGTTAGATTGGGCATGTTCAGACTCTTGTACTGTCTTGTAATATCAAATGCCCAGCCAATGTAGATTTTATATGTGCTTTAACTAATCTCAAGTAGCTTAATGCTAGTAACAAAGTAATATACATTTGCAAGCAATGGCATTTTGTTTCTAGACTTAATATGAATTTATAATGGCAAATGTTTTCCATTTCTGACATAGGTAAGAAAGCAAGTCAAGATAAATTTTAGGTGTGTGTGTGTGTGTCAATATATATGCTTATTATGCTTGCTAGTTATTTGTATAGTATTATACCTTGGGGGAAAAGTATGTTTTCAAGCTTGTTAATAAAACTCTTGTTTCTTGTCACAATACTGTACCATGACCCAAAGTTCTCAATCAGTGATCCCTAACTACACCTTACAAAAAATATTCCCACCAATGTAACTCTGGTAAGGTCCCTCAGCAGATCCGCACACCAACGTGCCACCCATCCACACAGCTCACTGACTAGGTCACCCTGACTTTCTCAAGCGCTGCTGTGCTGGCCAGTCGTGTTTACGCATGCTGTCTACAGTTCACCCTGCCTACACTCACCGTGGCTTAGCCTTGACAGTCCCTCACTTTTTCCTCACTCCTCTGCATCAACGGTTCAAGGAAAGTGAGCTTTTATGTTCTCTCCTTGTTGCTGTCTTTCTGTACACTGTTTCGTTAGACAGTTTTGACTTGGTGTGGTGCAGTTTCGTCTTAGCTGGCTACTGTGTCAGCTTGCATCACAGCCTTGCTGCTTGCATGACTGTCTTTCCAGATGTGGTGGCACTCCTTTTGGTGGACTTCTTTCTTCCATTTGGGGGCTCTGTCCCAGGCCTCTCACGGATGCCTGGGGTCTCCCCCTAGTGCCCCTGGTGTGGGACTCCCTTTCAGGGGTTTGCTTCCGTGCATCCTTTGATGCCTTGGCGACCCTCTCAGCGGTTGCTGGCCTCCTCATCTTCCCTTGCATGGAGTCGTCTTCACTGTTTCTTCTGGCAGTGAGGTCTTTGCTCTTCCCTCTTCCAGTTCCTCCACTGGGGTGGCGCCGGTTGTGTGGGGGACTGGACGTCCGCATGGCTGGCTGGTAGGAGTCCCTTCACTCAGCCTTTCACACCTTCTGCCTTCAGTCATCTTCACGGTCCTCAGCATGGTGTTGACTCCTTTTTTCACAGTCCTCGGCATGGTGTTGACTCCTTTACCTGGTTGGTGCGCCAGTTGCACCTCCTTTTGGTCCATCGGCTGCACAGCCAGGCTACACTCTTGGCCCTCGCAGGCCATATGTCTTGCCTGATGGCGCTTGTCTTCCACCTCTCGCCTCTGGCTTGCTTGTTCTCCAGCTAGCTTCCACTGCACTGGAAACACCCAGAGGGGTGGATCCTTACTGCCCTGATGCCCTTCTTGCCTACGGGCCGCCCTCTTTGGGGGGGGGGAGGGTGCAGTGTGGCAGTTCTTCCGGCGCAGTGAAGACCTGTTCCGTTCCAGTGGGCCCTCTCCTGTCGTCACGAGGATGGCTGCTTGGATGTTGCGCTCGCTTCGCAAGGCCTCTCCCTTTGTGTTTGGCCTCGTCCTCAACTTTGGTAAGTTTTTTGGTCACCTACCTCCTTTTTGTGCTAATCAGCACCTTGGGTCATGGTACAGTATTGTTACAAGAAAATACAAATTTCTTGTTCTAAGTTTGTGTTTTTCTTAGCAATGCTTACCATGACCCATCATAGACCCATCCTCCTCCCTGCTGGTTTGGTTCTCTGGCTTGAGAAAGTCAGGGTGACCTAGTCAGTGAGCTGTGCACACTGGTGTCGCGTGGTGTGCGCATGCATGAAGGGGCCTTACCAGGGTTGCATTGATGGGAATATTTTTTGGAAGATGCAGTTAGGGACCTTTAATCGAGAATATAGCACTTTGGGTCATGGTAAGTATTGCTAAAAAAACACAAATTTAGAAAAAGAAATTTGATATTGTGTGAATTTGCTTAAATAGTGATAATATTCAAGGCCTTGCATGTTTGCATGGGTGGTTTGTCATAGAAATTGTTATGACCTGTTCTCAGTTCCACTAAACAGCTCGTTCTTTACAGTATCGCAGGATGGAATCAAAGTGATTTCCCAAGCCTACATGGGAAATTTCACATTGGTGATCAAGTGCTCAGTATTGAGAATGTGAAAGTGACCACCTCTGCTATGGCTTTGAAACTGATCAAGCATCAGACCTCTGATGTGGTAGAAGTGCTGGTGAAGAGACTGCCACATGGCCAAGTTTTGGCCATTCGGCGGTCAGCAGAAGGAGAGAGCCTAGGCATCAGGCGAGTGGGTGGGACAGCAGAAGTAAGTGCTGTAAATTGCTGCCAAACAAGAACAACTTTCAACACACACACACACACACAGTTTAAACCAATCGAAAAAGACATTTCAGTGTTACCAGGCATTTTAGGTTATGTTGGACAAAGGATTATTAAAATGTTATTATGTATTATTAAAATGGTATTTCATCACTTCATTGACATTTCTTACTTCAGGTGACCTATTATAGTTCCTAGTTGTGCAGAAGTGTATCAAACAATACGTTCAAATTGTTCTTGTTTAGATCTGTAACCTTATTTTGTCGTGACCATGTTTGTTACAATGTTAGACATCTTCCTGAAGTTATCCTTCGTAAACTGAAATTATTTGACGTGGTGTTGCTCAAGAAAGGAGAGTAAAAAAAATCAAAACTATTATCTCTCTTTTCACTATGTTTGTTTCATGGATCCTTTTGCTGTTTGTGTTCATGAGGCCTATCTTATCTTGATGGGCCCTTGTTTTCTCACTCTGTGCATGCCCCATCAACATTAATTTGAGGTTTTATGTTTAATCCTCAAAGACTAGTTTCTCTACTGGCTTACCATTGTTGTGCTGTCTGAGAGGGACATGAGTGATATGCTCTTCTGACAATTTCAGATCGAGTATGTTGATCCTAATGGGCTGGCAGCATCCGGTGGCTTACCTTTGCGTGCTCCAGGCGTCCTGTCAGATAAACGCACCACCTGGACTTTGACAGAGATTAACAGTCGCCATCTCAACCTATTCTTCAAAGACCTGGAAGTGAGTATAACAACTTTTTCTCCAGCAGAGTCTAAAAGTCTTATTAAGAAATAAGTTGTAAGTAAATCTCAGCATTAATTATTTTGTGCTTGCTTTTGTCCTTCTCCTTATGATGTCACTCTAAGAGTATGACAGAAATAATTCCTTTGCATACTATCAAATACCAGAAATGCACAGCAAAGGGGCACTAGTTATGGCTGAAAGTGCATATACACCTTCATGTTAGGCTTGTTATGTCCTTCCTTAAGATTTTGTCCCTTTTGTAATGTAGGATATTGTTTCTAATTGCTGTAGTTATGTAATGGTTTTTGTATGCATGTGTGTGCATCTCCGTGCGCATGTGTGTGTGTGTGTGCATTTGTGCATACCCGTTATCTGCTTCCACAGATTGAGCATAGACTCAACGCTGTTGGCCGAGAAATCACCATCGTTGTTCAGCCATCAGACTATATAGGTGAACTGAAAAAGCAGCTGAGAAAGATAAAGAATTACAAGAGCTTCATTGTTCAGTGATCTCTGTGTGCCTTGGGCTTGTGTGCATCTTCATCAGGATCAGACCTGCCTCCTTCCCTTCCTGGATGGCATCAAAACCAGCCAACTACCACAGGTGGTAGTCTTGTTTGTAGTGTGTTTTATTGCATTTCCTTCTTCAATGCCTTAGAAGCTGAGAGACTGTTTCGTAGGTACCTCACTAACCTCATACATGAGTGTATTCCAAATTGAATTTGAGTACCGTGTTTTGACGTAGAGTTTTACAGCTTCATGCAGACTGTGATGAGTGTTGGCTCTTGTTTTCATTTTGTTATTTTGCTTATCAAACAGAAATTTATCAGTTGACAGGGTTGCATCTCCTTTCAGCTGGCCTTTTTTTTCCTTCTTTTTTGTTTCTGTTGTTGCTGTATTTTTCCCTTTTTGTCCTCTTTCATGATCATTAAGGCTAAACCCCAGGCCCACAGCTTTTGAGTCAGAATGTTGTATTGTGGCAATTTACCTGATGCACTTACACTCTAGGAGTTGATAACACCAATGGTTTGCTCTTCATGCATATTTTTGAAATAAGAATTGGATGTTTTGAAGAGTACTTAATACATTTCAAAGGGCTTAAAACTTTTGTTCCAGTTTATACTGAACATAGGTTGAGCAGGCTGTTGGAGCTGTTTTAGGGTGTGCAAGGGACAGCACAATCCACCTTAGGACGACTTTTGTGTGTTTTACACATACTCTTCAGATGGTCACATTCTATGCAGTCTGAGTGACTGGTTTTTACAGGTGTCACCTATAGTAGTTGGTGATGCAGGTGCCTCAGCATATGGCTTTTACATTTATCAATTCATTGTTTCAGATTGGGTAGCTTTCTGATTTGTTGCCCTTAACGCTATAGCAGTTCTTCAACTCAGGTCCTTGAGGCTGTGGAGGTGAAAGGTGGAATATCTTCATGTTACTGTTTCTGTGGATTGTGCAATGTGCAATGTGTGGATTGTGTAGCTTGTGGATTATGCAAACAACAGTAATATTTATGTAACCTTATGAGCCTTTCAAAATTCATAATTCCTTGAAAGAGGGCAATGAGGAATTAGGATTTGTGGTTAAATATGTCTCTTATCCACTTTTTCTCCCTGAAGTGCTTGTTTTGTTTACAATTCAGCTTTGTCAAATTATCGCATGAATTGCTCGCTATTGGAGGGATGTGTCAGTCTTGAAAAGGCTTGTAATGCACAGGGTATGTGTGATTTGTCAGACACAGGTCGGTTTTATTTATGTTTTAGGGAGACATTAGGGCAATAATGGGATAATGATTGTTTCTATGGTTCTGAAATTTATATAATAGATTTCTGAATGATAATGTCCTGCACAGAATGTGATTGGGATATCTGCTGTACTGTATTTGGAGCTTACCAACAGAAGACAAAGTAATTGTTGGCCTCTCAGACATCTGTCATTGTTTGCTCAGGATGCCTGTGACATTTGTGTCATGCCTAACTACTTGCCGCAATGGAACACAGTGATGATGACTCACTGGCCTGTCAGGTTGTTATTCTTTCCCAACTGGCGTAGTTATGCAAAAATGATAAACAATCTGCGCCAGGCAAACTTTTAGTGGGCTAATGAATTTCAGAGGTTGCTAATCCATCAAGCTAGAAGAATTTTCGGTACTTCCCCATCTTTGCATTATTATATTTGAACACATTTTAGTAGAGGTGCACAAGCTTGTATTCTGTTGCATGTGCTATTAAAAAGCCTTCATCTTGCACATTTAAAAAAAGTTTCTGAGATTAAATAGATATCCTTTAAGGATACAAACAAGCTGTTACTGTTTCTTTTATATTATTTGCATTTGGATGAACTATGTATTGTCTTAAGAGTCAAGCTTTTATATTCTTTGTTTGAAATCTGCTTGCATAAACAGTTGTGCAAGGTATTTTTTTAAATTTTGGAACTAGAGAAGTCCGTAGATTGTGCATAGACAGGTTCTCTATAGTAATAGCATGCAGTTAGAACTTTTGTGGTGATATAGCAAAAGCTACTTTCAGAAATGGTCAACTTTATTTATAAACCTGAACATACCTATTTTTTATGTACTATAGAACTTCTGAAGTACATAAAAGAACTAGATAGATGACTTTGTTTACATTGTGGAAAAAAATGCATCAGGTATGAACCGTAAGTGATTATTTTATCCTTTAATTGTCTTGATTGCATCATACAGCTTGTCATAACTGTGGAAAGAAATCTTGTGTGTCATGGAAATGTTTGTATGTTATGGAAATGCTTGTGTGTTATAGAAATGTGTGTATGTCATTTAAATGTTTGTGGGTCATAGAAATGTTTATTTTATTGTATGTACAAAGGAAATGATGCTACAGCTGGTCCTGGCAACTTTTGCTATTGTCACTACAGAAACTGAGAATGTTTATTTGTGTGCATGTGTTAGCATGTGTCTTTGTGTTTGTGTGAACATGAACATGCCATTGTGAATCTGCATAGGTTTATGTGTCAGTATATCGGTTGTCAAAGCAACAAAAGCAATGCAGAAGCAGTCTCTGAACACATTGTGTATGGGTACACAGTCTGTTGACATAGCAAGTGCACATGTACCACTCCCTGGTTTACATTTACGACATCCTTTCAACATTCCATTTGAAAACTTTTATATGATGTTTAGACTGAGGAAAATATTCTGTTTACTTAGTTTTATCTGCATCCCAAAAATGGGGAAAAATGTTATGTATTTCTTTTGTTTTTAAGAAATACGCTATGTCTGCCTTTTTGCAAGACTTTCATTCCAAAACTAGACCATGTTTTAGATAGGTGATGTGTCAAGTTGCATAACCTAAGCTGTTCACCAGTCATCATTCTACTAACCCTTATTACATATTTGTTAGCACTAGATATGGTTGCTAGCCTGAGCCCTTAGCTATTTAGAAAGATGCTATCTCCTGTGATGAGTCTGCCTTGGAGCACTGATTCAGGATGTTCAAATTGCTGATTTAATTTATTCCACATGCCACTCTGGATGTGATCTTATAGAGTAGGACTTCAATTTTCTGTTTATCTTTCATTACATTAGGCTAGTTCACTATAATCATGTTTTATGTAATCTATTTTTGTATTATAACTAATCATTATGTGTCCATCATCTTTTTGCAGTCGGACATTACTGTATGCAACAATTTCCATTGTTGATTTGGCATATTGCAATCAAAAAGACGAATGTGTGAGAGAGAGGAACAGGAGGGGGAGTCAGGGAAAGTCTGAACTTGTACACTTAAGATTGAAGTGTAGTTTTTAAATCATAGTCTTTTTGTAGTCTCATTAGTCAGAATAAGGATAGCTCTTGTGCTTGTTCTCAAGCTTCTGCACTGTCCCCTGAAAAAGTGTATACTAAATATGTACTAATGGTATAGCCAATTGGGGTGGACAGGTTGATTCAGAGTGTGGTAAGCAGATACTGGGGACCTCCAAATGCTTGTTTGTGCCATGTACTGCTTTTTACAGTACAATAAAACCTCCCTATTAAGATCTTCCCTGTTACAACTCCCTCTTAGATAAAACCATACCTTTTGTCACTGACTCATCCTGGTTACACTAAATGTACTCTCTATTAAGACCTCTTAGTTAAGACCCTGATTCTGGTGCATTTTTGAAAGTCTTAGCGAGGTGTCACTGTAGTACAGTAGCGCCAATGGCTTTTGATTGCTTCACTGTAGTCTCTCCCACTCCCCTTCCTGAGCTTGTCACCTTCATTTCTTTCTGCTTTCCCTGCCCTGATCAGCCATACAAGATTAAATTTAGAAGGAAGGTTTTCTGTACTTTGTGAAAAATAAGTTAGTACATCTGTTGCTTGTTTACAACTTGAAGGAAGATGATTTTTGCTAAGTTTTTCTTCCTCATGCCATAAGCATGTCTGAAATGAAAATAACTTGTACACATTTCAGTTTTTTTATGTTATCTGATTATGTTATATTGAATATTTTATTTATGCCCATTTTATTACACTTTTTCCCCTCTCTTTCTAGTTTTCAAGCGACTCCCCACCTCCCAAGCAGCCTCTCCCGCTCATGTTTTGTAGTAAGTTCTCATGTTAGGCTTTATTATATAAGCCAACTGTAACGTTGATGAGGATTTAGAACAGAATAAACATATTTGAAAACTCAAGACACAGAAGAAGCAAATCAGTGTGTTTGAGAGAGGCAAAGTGTCTCGTTTCAAGTCTGTGGTTACTAACCTACATGATTTCTAGATTCCACAGAACTTCAAATGTGGTCGTGTCCAGGAAGCCACAGGGTTTAGATTTTGCTCTGGGGATACATGTTACGATTTTACTGTCAGCTTTTAATTTGGTGTAATTGGTGAAGTGTTTTTTGCTGCAGTTGCACATACATGTACCTGGCCACTCAGTATTAGAATAAATGTAATTGCAGTCATTTGGTGGTTTGGTTATTTGAAAGAGATTGTACACCCATGATTCAATCCCCTGGTCAACTCCAGAGATTTAATAATAATCTGGTATTTATAAAGCGCCTATACCTGATCTAGGTGCTGATAGACAAAGTACAAGCACAACTGCACAGACACAGATACGCACATACATTATCCCAAATAAAGGGTAAAGAGAGACATTCTGAGGTTGGATTTGAAAGATGAAAAGGAAGAGCGATGTGAGAGGGCAAGGAGTTCCAAAGTTGAGGGCGGTAGACGGAGAAATAGCGGAGGCCATGCGACTTGTGTTTGAAGCGTTTTTGTTGGAAAAGACGTGAATCGGAGAAAGGGAAATGGACGAGATGGAGGGTCATCAGACAAAGTGGATGGAGCGGCTCCTGTCAGAATGCTGTTACAGATGCACGCAGTGCTGTACTTGATTCGCTCAGAGACAGGAAGCCAGTGAAGTTTCGCTAGCAGCGGGGTAGTAGAGTCACGGTAGCGCGCTTTAAGAATATTGCGCGCTGCCGAGTTCTGAACTTTTCTAACTTTTGACTTTTTATCTCAAATACAAGCTACTTTGTGTTTCATTTTCACCGGCTTTTTAAACGTTGATACATTTATTTATTGACAACCCATCTGTTTCCTTTCCATGCAGTCTGTCAGGACATTCATAAACATTGAAATATGGCTGTAGCTTAGTCGCACGAAAAGAGCTACAGTAAAAGATGAAGAGAAAAGAACCGCCACCATCCGTCCCCTAGCCTTGAAGACATTGGACGCACCACTGATGACTCGCCTTTGTCTTGTGCTTATCAGGTTCCTTGTGGTTTGATATGCTTTCTTAGGATTATTCCTCTTCAAATTATTTTCCATTTCAGTGACTGCTCTTGTATTCATTTTTCCTTTGCTCTTCTTGTCGCTGCTCTTACCTTCCTGTTGGCTTCTTCGTTGTTCCGTGGGCGTCCTTGTTTTTCAGTTCTCTTCGTTTGTCACTCAGAACACGGACGGCAGCTGTGCTCCAGGGGTTTTTGACTGGGAAATGTTTGTCTAGCATCCTGTTTCGGTCGCTTCTGTGTAGAAGGTGGTGATCAGCGTGTCCACATTCGTGTTGTCATCACACAAAGGGTGATCAGCGTGTCCACATTCGTGTTGTCATCACACAAAGGGTGATCAGCGTGTCCACATTCGTGTTGTCATCACACAAAGGGTGATCAGCGTGTCCACATCCGTGTTGTCATCACACAAAGGGTGATCAGCGTGTCCACATCCGTGTTGTCATCACACCAAGGATGATCAGTGGTGCAAATCCCCCCCCCCGCCATTTTTGAGACCCTTGTACTATTTGTGGATCCTTCAGTCGTCCGAAGTCAAAAATGGTAACCTTAGTTTATTGACCTTTTTCGGGCGGAGATGCAATCACGATGTCATGGTCGCTACCAGTGTTGGCACCTGGAAAGCTTGTCCACACAGTTTGTACCAGGAGTTATCAATCTGATTTTTATATTCCTTTTCGGGGTGTTTTGTGGTGGTCAAGTGTGTTTCCCACCATAGGGTCGCTGTAACTGGGAAATTCCAGGAGTCTTAGGCCTCTCTCGTTTGTCTCCACATTGCAGATTGACCGAAGGCTCCCTGCTTGTTCTTTCAGGCGTTTTCTCCAACTTCAGCATTCCAGTCTCCTTGGACGGCTACGGTATCTTCCTTGGTGTTTGGTCCATATCAGCTGGTCATAAAACTCTTCTACCTCGTCGTCATCGTGGTCTGATGTATGATGGTGATGTTGAAAGGGGCCGCCCTTACGCGAATCGAGATGAATCGACTGGAGACTAGCTGACGTCCCGTAACACAGTTTACGAATTCTTTGTGAACTAGGAATCCAATGCCTTGTTCATGCTTGTCATCTTTTGCACTGAAATACAGTTGCTATCCGCCGTCTGTTGGTATTTCCCCAAAGTTTTATCCGGCGTACTTCACAGACCCTGATGTTATCCAGCGGTATATTGTCATTTCGTGGGCAAGTTTTTCAAGCCTCCCTTCTTTCCTGAGCGTTCTAACATTCCACGTGCCACTGTGCCAAAGTGTCAATGGTGATATCGTTTGACCCCCACTCTCCAATGTTAAAAAATGCCTAAAGTTTTCTTTCACAAATGACAAAGCTAGCGAGATCCCGCGCTCGGGTCTTTTGTAAAAGTATAGTACGTGGCAGTCCAGCCCTGCAAGAGCCAGTCTAGCGAAGAGTTCTCTACAGGTATCGCAATTCGCGTCAGCTGTTTGATCGATCAAGCAGGATTGAAGCTAGATGGAACAAATTCTGTTGCCACATAAACGGGCAGATAATTGTTGTAAATGCTCAAGGGGCAGTAATGGATACATTTAGTCACTCGACTGCCGCTGTGACTATATGACAGATGGAAAATCAACCATAGCCTCACTTGTGTGCTGTGGGCCATGTGTTGTGGCTTTTGTTGCGCGTAGCTTGTGCCATGGTTCATTACTTGTAAAAATTCCGTATATTAAACTTCCTGGTGATGTGTTTGTCCACAGGAAAAAGCATGAAGGTTGATACTTTGGGCTGCCGTGTATTGAATCGTTCGCAATGCAGTGATTCTAGCTTGTCTCTTCCTTTTTCCTTCCTATCCCTTCTGCAGTAACCAGAAACCATACCTGAAATATCCTGAACACAGGAACATGCTAATGTTCTACCCCGAATTGCTTTGTACTTAGAATATCTTACATGTTTCCAAGTAAATAGAGACACAACTGCAATATTCTTGGATTCGGTTTTAATACAGAAACACATTGGGTTAGGTGTTTGGGGAAAATGTGATGGTAGGCAGGTAATTTTAGAAAGACAGTGTTGTCACATCACGGCGATTTCACGCTTTTGAGTGATGTGATCCTATTACTAAGCTATGCACTGAAAGAACCACCAGGCTGATAACTGCAGTAAGATGGCCAGTATGGACAGGCAGTTTCATGTTCAGGGTATAGGCCAAACGGAATCTGCTTAACTCTAGGAAATAATCCTTCATTGTTACTGGATTCGAACCAGTATCATCCGTACGCTAGCCTCCAGGTCAACCTGAAGGCTATTTTGCACCAGCTCCAAATATGCAGTAGAGACACCAGTTCTTCAAATTAAATGTTGAAAAAAAACTTCTGCGGCAACATTTTCAGTTTGAAAGATCCCATGTGAAATTTGCCAGATAAATCGATTTGTACTCTCTGTCTCTCACAGCGGTATTTGTAGTTGGGACTTGTAAGTATTATAATTCTGAGGGTAGTTTGTTAAAACCACGGGTAGACTTTTTGAAAATACGATTTCTAAAACTCTACAAAGTTTAACAATCAATTAAAGCAGTGTTAGAATACGCTGGTAATTTCCGGTGCCTGAATATGCATAAATGCATACTAAAATAGTCTCAAACTTTGGGGAAATAAACTCACTATAGTCCCAAACCTTTGATTAATGAAATCACAAACTATATAGTCCTAAATCTTTGACTAATAAACTAACTATAGCCCCAAACCTTTAACTAATAAACTCACTTTGGCCCAAACCTTTGACTGATGCATGTAAGAACAGCGTAGCCCTATATTCCTTACTGCATACCACTGGACGATTCCCTAACAGTTCATACATTGCATACCAGCTAGTCCTTGACAGTTCAATAATTTTGTTTTCTTTGTATAGTAGACTTATCTGGAATTGGGGAGAGGACATGTCTGGACATTGACAGTATATAAAGGGATTTCCTAAACTCGTGACAATTCAGTAGTTGCGAAACATTGTAGATTGGAGAAATGCACAGTAACCAGGGGGGAGGGGTCCATCTGGACGTTGCTGAAATTTAGCATTTTCGCAAAATGTTCGTGTCCTTTCTGCACAAAACCACATTTTCGGCCAGTTTGGAGACAGCGATTTGATTACGACATGCCAACACACGGCAGCAAACATCCGAAATACGTCCGAATCTGACCTGAATGGATTTTTTTTCTTTTATGGAAAACGTGTTTGCGCAAGCAAATATTGTATGCGGAGTATGACAAACGTTTTTGCACCAGTGGCTGATGACCATTAGAGAGACCACTGTTTGTGTTTATGAAACAAGTTCAATGATCAGGTAGTTCCAGACGCAGGTGGAGCGTCCAGCTCGTCTGACGTAATTTGATCGCTCTGCTGAAAGCTGTCTAGAATTTCTTGCGATGCCACATGCGCCGCTCTAACTCCTGACTGTTGCGGTCAGACTTTAGCAATTCCATCGACGCCGACTGCAGGCGCTTGTCAAATGCCGAACGAAAATCGTTTAGTATGCACAGCAAGTGTCCGCTAGGCTAGCTTTTCATGCGGTTGTCTTTGAGCCCAAGTTTCACCACAGACCGCTGAGTGGGAAAAGTGATCCAGAGCCAAAATCGATATCAGGGTTTCTGATCGCACATCTCGGACATCGCCTACAATCATGGCGAGAAAGCTGTGCCTTGTGTCGCCTTTTCGGTCCTCAAGGCTGATCTCGTTTACAATCGTCTACAAAACAACGTCTCTTTCTTTTGGACAAGGTGGTTGGAGATTTCCAGGACTCAACGGTAAGCAGAGATATTTTTTCTGGGGAAAGCTCAGCTTTTCTCAGATCTCTCTACGTACCCCCTGCAATATACATTGACTCATATTCACTTTGTAAAATTGTTCCTCCATTTGTTTATCTTGTTTAGCCGTTACAGTTGCCAAAGGTGGTATCAGTTGAGACAAATGTACAGCAGTCCTGGGCCGAGGAGGCGGGTGGGGGTTGGTTGGGGGAATTTAGTAAGGAAACTGAGTGTATACAAACATGCCGAGAGGAGAACAGTTCCAGCATGTGGCTAAGTTGGTGGTAGTGGGGGGAGGGGGTATTTATCTTTTGAAGTGTGTATGTGTGTGGGTGGGGGTCAGTTTTATTGATTGCCTATTTCCTTCTACCTTTTTTTGTTGTTTTCCCTCCTTCCCTTCGTTCCTTCTTTCTCTTTCCTTTGTTTCCGCCTATCCTTTCTTCAGTACTTAACAACTGTTTTAAATTCCATCGCTTACTTATTTTTTAAAATCTGATTAATTCAACTTTCTTGTTTCGGATGACTTAAGCTTTCTGTTATTCCTGGGTCTTCTACACGGAATTTTATCAGATGTTTTAAAAAAAACTGTTTGTATTATGATTATAACGATGACGAAACATTAGCTAAAATTAAAAGAAACCTAATCGTAAAGAAAACCTAATTAATATTAAATATATATTGATTGTATGCTAACCTAAAGGCAGCACACACGAGACTCGGGTTCATTTGAAATTATGTGCAAGCTCCTACCCGTTTAGCTGTCGATGTCATTTTTTGACTTTTAATCATGAAGGTATAAACACAGCACCTTGGAGCGTATGTTTGATAAATTTTCTCAAATGTATTAACATTTTATACATGGGCACTTTATCAAAACCTCCGGGTGCAGGGAGAGAAGCTATACAATTTGTGTACCAAGAGGTCAGCTTTGCTATTACATGGCTTTTCTTTTCGCGTGCTCCTTTCACTCCTGTACCTTTTAATGATCTTTTCGCTCCGCTGGTGGAAATCCTTTGATGTTTGTTTCTTGTATCTCCCAGGCAGTGAGAACTTGACTGGGTCACCCGGACTGCTCCAGTCTGCCTGACGCCTGAGTGCGTTCATGTTGCAAGCACTTATTTCGCCATATACAAGTTTGTTAAAAATTTATTGCCTTGACGTGTTGTGTTTTAGCGCGCTTGTTCTCTCTAATGAAAAAATTATAACTTGTGCTAAAAGGATTCTGGGCGCGGGAAAGCGTTGCACAATTTATTTACTGAACAAGAACACAAAGAGAAATCGTATATTGTGCCCAAAAGCCTAATGTTAAAAGTAACACGCGAGCCAAATTTCCCGGAATTTACACAGTATTTATGTACCTTTCTTATTTGTAAAAATGCACATTTTCAGGCAGTAAAGATGTTTTTAAAAAATCAGATTAGATTGTGACCCATATGCTGGAACAATCTCAGTTTTATATGCTTGTGTGTGGGGGGGGGGGAATATTGAGTTCGTGGTGCTAGTAAGAATTAGGTTTGTAAACTTCCGATTAATATGCTTCCACAAAACGTTACTTAGAACCTACTTTGTCAGTTCAAGCTCTGTCGCTGCCCTCAAGGCGGGCTGGGCTGTTCCTTTCTAACAGAAACTAGCTTGCTAATTATATCAGTAGATGCAGCCACGAAGCCCATAAATCACTCTGGTCGCAGTTAGCTCGTGTCTCTTTCATTTCCCTGATAATAGAGAAAGAATACTTCAAGACTTGCTGAACCGAATGCCCCGACGTAACTTCGACCGCAGTTCAAGGACTAGGAAATCATAAACCCATTGGGTGTCCAATGAGCCCTCCCTGACGCAACGAAGCAGAGAGTCTGAGGAAAGATTTTTCGCAGTATTATTATGGAAGTCACGTCTGTTCAGCTGCGCAACGTTTGTGGGACTGTGCGAGATAGCAGACCGTTGTGGTAGGTAGGTGGTGTCTTGTTGTTTTCTCTTTGCCCGTCGTTCGAATCTGTCCTTTTTATCTGCACACCTTCTTTCTTTCTTTCTTCGCCATTTCAAACATGACAAATATATGACTTCAATTTAATTTATTCTGTTGTTCGACGAGGGCCTAATTTTTTATGGTCTGCTTTTTAAACTTTAATTTTACTATACTATTTGGTTCTTTTTATTATTTAAGATTTCTGGACAGACAGTATTTATTGAGTCGACAGTTTAACTTATCGTGTTTGTCCTTTTTAGGTGTTGGGGTTAGGGAGGGGGATTCGGTGTGCCGTCTCTCGGAATCACCTGGAGTCTGTAATTAGTCATATCCTAAGCGACTGCGGGAGCTACCAACTGGCTGTAAGGTATGACTATGCATGTGCGAGTGTGGAAATGAATGGAGAAATCGTCTGAGTGTATATGAGTGTGTGCCTGTTTTAAGACTAAGCTGGTCAGCTTTTAAATATTTATTAACGGTTGGTGACCCAAGAGCAGCCAGAAAGTGTTGTTTATTGACAGCTGGTGACCTCAGGTGCGGCCAAAACTCGCTGACGAAATCGCATCAGTCTCTGTCTCTCTCTCTCTACGCAGTTGCCAAGCATTTCTAGATTGGGCTCACCAGGAAACTTTTTCGAACCACCGACCGTTAACGGGGTCTGGATACTCAGCGATTTTCCGGATATGATCACTCGTGT
>SMGT01016653.1:341434-368201 GCA_004794575.1 Lanistes nyassanus | reverse complement strand
ATACACGTTGTGGAGAAAATAACTTGATGGTCTTTATACTTTTCACACCTGTGCCTCGACTCGTTAACGCATGGCCACACGAATCAGTATTTCTCCTTTCCCCTTTCTCCTTTCCCCTCTCTCCCGGTTTACTTATTCTCTTTTCTGTCATAGTTTGGTTGGTTGGTTGGTTGGTTGGTTGGTTGGTTGGTTGGTTGGTTGGTTGGTTGGTTGGTTGGTTGGTTGGTTGGTTGGTTGGTTGGTTGGTTGGTTGGTTGGTTGGTTGCAATAGCCTACTTCATTAAATAATCTTAATACATTTATGGTCTACACAAATTTAGAAAACGTTTTATTTATAGTAGTTGAATATTCAACTCGTTCACTCGAGCTGTTTTGTCTCCATGGATGCAGTCGAAATGAGAGCTGTTTCCCGATGGAAACCAGCAGCGGAACAAGTTACTTCCTGTTGAAAGTCTGGCGTTGTCACGGCGTCGCGAGTCCCGGCTTAAGTGATGCGTGCCTGCACCATTGTCCGTTTCCAGTTTTCCCACAGCACGGGCTGCTTAAACCCCCGCGATCTGCAGTTCAATTGTTAGCATAGTAATTTTTCCTGCCTTTAGAAGTGGTTGCGCCAACATTATTTGGACGACAGTAGAGATCGACTCTCATTCATAGGTCACTCGACAAAGTGCCTCCACGCATAATCTCTTTGTACAGTCATATGGGTAATCGTTTAGCTTCACGATTCGAGATCGTATCATTATTGTTCATGGGGTTTTTTTCCCAAACGAGTTACGAGATGTGCGATATGTGAGGGAGAAAAGCACTCAGGATCGGCTTTGGTGGTTGAGAACATATGTTGTTTATCATTTGCGTCGAATAACAAACGTAATATACGCGATTTCCCATAGACTGTCGCACCTAAAAGACGGGGAGATTAGTTGTTTTCGTACAGTGCAAAAGAGGAAAACAGACTATAGACATATTAAGTTTAATTAGTTAATTGAAACAGTCATCAATCAAACTTCATTTAATTAATGTACGTCATAATTTAATCTCAGTGCCGTGACCTAGAAGGTCGTGGGGAAATGTGGGATGTAGCTTCCGACAATCTCTGCCATCCTGGTCTTTCTTCTGCTATCCGTAGCAGAGCTGTGATGCCGACTGCTATCGTTTTCTTGATGTAGGCTAGTCAGCTTTTCCTTTGCCTTCCTCTCTTCTTTCAGTGCCGTGCAAGATGTATTAGCAAGTAGATTATGTTATGGTGTGTGGCCGAACTATACCGTGGATTATGTCATGGTGTGTGGCCGAACTATACCGTGGATTATGTCGTGGTGTGTGGCCGAACTATACCGTGGATTATGTCAATGTGTGTGGCCTAACTATACCGGTTTCCTTTTCTTGATGGTGGCGAAAAGAGGATTCCGGGGACCAGCCAGTCTTTGTACTGTTTTGCAGACAGACTTTCGTTTTGTGTTCCGTCAAGTAGCTATGGATTCTGGGGACCTTGTGGAAGCATCGGGTCTCAAAGGCTTAGATCTTCTTTCTGACTCAACTGTCAATGTCCAGCTTTCACTACTGTACAACAGGATGGAGACAACTAGGTCTTTGTAGAGCTTGATCTTCGCGGGGAACCTGGTGTTCAGATTCGAAGGCGCTGCTGTAACAAAAGCTAATGAAATCAGTGTTTGTGTTGCATTTGCTCTCCACGACAGCAAAGTTTGGGACCGTCTTCTGTGGTCTCACCAAACCCTGCCCATCTCACCTCTGAAATGTATTCGGTGGCCGTACAGTTTGCGTCTGCGCCTGTCGTGCAAGAGGCTGTGGTTCGCTTCCCGCCGAAGAAGCGGGAGAAGGAAAAAACTCAGCGAAAAAAAAAACAGGTATAATATGCTCATTAGCCTTGCCAGGCAGGTCTGTCTACGTTAGGTAAACTCGGACAAGAAAACCAAAGGACATCTGGGAGATGAAATTGTCCCCGCCAGGAAAAGCGCCAACCTCCAACAGAAAGGACATGATGGATACAGTATAAGGCACTTCATTGCGGATCGGCAAGGCCCAGGGGTCACCAGAAACCAGGCTATCCATTGGATGCCACCAGGGTGGAAGGGATAATTGGGCTATTGGGGCGAAAATCAGCATCAAATTACTGTCACCACTGGCACGTGGGATGCCCGCACTCTCCATTCTCACGAAAACGTCAAAGACCTCGAACATGACACTCCAAATGTCGATCTCTGCATAATTTGGTGCTTACCACCCAAAACAACTTCACTGTTTACACGTTTTATATTTTTGGTTTACATGTTTTGTTGATTGATCACTCAGTCGTGCAGAGCTCTACTTCTCCTCCATATCTCCGTCTTCATTTCTGTCATCTTGTCATCGTTATCATCATCACCTTTCATCTGTCTTACAATTTATCGTGTTGAAAACTGAGACTGTATATTTTTAGTTAGTTTTCTAACGCTATATTCAATAGCATCGTTCCAGACAGTCATGTAAATTACAACGAAACTAAACTCCGGTCACCATTGTTGTTTCAGATATCTACAGCTTCAGTTCCGTGAGTGTAGGGATGGAAATCTCCAAACCTGGCACCCCTAACAGCCAGCCGCTGGAAACAGACTTGGATTACTATTCCCGACCTGAGAATTATGCCGGAAGTGACCTTACAACACTTCAGCGACTTTTCTTAGCACGAGACAAAGAACAGCAAGGCGCGCAGAAAAGGTCGACGAAGAAAAAGCGACAGGAGGAGAACGATGATCTGTACTCACGCTCCAGACACAATCTTCCTGCTGACCGGTCACCCTCAAGCCCCGCCTCTAGTGACGACGCTGACAGCAGTTTCGACAATGAGCCTCAGACTATTGTTCAGCACAGAACAATTGCCGTACACTCGACAAGAGTGAGTCGTCTTCCCTCGCTTCCTACTTCCGGTTTTAATCGAGAGGTAAAAGGGAGGTCAAGAGCAGGTCACGGGTTTCAGGGGAAGCGATTTCTCACAAATAAACAATCGGTGTCGTTTAGCAGAGATTCTGTTCCTTACAAGTCCCTCGCCCGCAGCAAGGGCAGGCCGCCCGCGCCGCTTGTCCACGAAACCTGCTTCAAGATGCTCTGATGTTTCCTCGGAGTCCGGCACCCTCGGGTGTGAGGGGTCGCTTCAAATCCATGACATCACCCACCACGCGCCGTCAGGGCACGCCAGAAGGGGACTCTCGAGGACTTTCGCGAAGAACAAGTTGTCGCCCCTGTCAGCTGACGTGAAGAGGAAACAGGTGAGACCACAGCGGAACCCGTTAGGTTTTGGTGCGCATGCGCGATATTTACCTAACCACTCCGCAAAGGCAAAGGCGGTCGGAATTCGATAACTCCTCGTAGTTCTTACGTACCATCATTGCAGAACTAGTTCGAATTTCACAACTAGCAAGCTGCAATGGACTATCTGGTTTTGCTTTGTTTGTTTGTTTGCTTGCTTGTTTGTTTGTTTGTTTTGACTTGCCTGATAAGTTTGTTCCTGCCACTTTAGTCAGGCGCACACAGCTCGAAATAGTCGTATGAAACACTCTAAAGAGCTTAGAGTCCAAGTGCTGGCATTAAAAACTTTGGCCAATGTAGAAAAGACTTTTTCCCTACAAATTACTCCTCTCTGAGACTTTTGTGAAGATATGTGTCTGTAAAGCAATCTTCCGTCTAATATGTTGAAATTAAACTATTTATTGTGAAATACTGGAAAAGGTTGTTCTGCTTTCATTCCACTGCTGTTGCAGGTCGTAATTTTGATGGAAGCATGAGAATACATCCGTAGTTTCAAGGGAGTATAGAACAGGGGAAGCAAACGCAGGTTGGAAAATGTGATGCAAAATTTAAAATCAATGTAGACCCTCCAGCTTTAAGTGCTTTAAAATTCTGAAAGAACCACCTTTGAAGATGCTGACATTTGGATGATATTGCCAAATAAGTTGTTCGCCGTGTATAGCTGGTTTGCACTAAATTGGTGACCTTCTGGAGTTGTCTGCTCTTGTCAACCGCTTTATCTGTCGGAGGAGCGGGGTTGGAGGAGTTGAGGGGGGGGGTGCAGTTTCGCCTGCATTTATCTGAGTGCTTCACGCTGTCAGCTGGACAATCAAGCACTTGATAAACTGTTTGTGCTCAAGTACCTGTGCACCTGCAGTACTTAGTATAGAATCACGTTCGTGCGAGAGCCGAGTCTGATGGACGCACCGATATTACTTTTAGACCCAAAGCGGTAGTATCACTACTAGTCACCTCTCGATTTACGCAAAGGCTCTAGGTGGAGATGTCTGGGTTGTACTATCCCTGATTGGACCTCTCGTCGCATAATGTAATTTACTCGGACTTTGAGACAAAGAGGAAACGCATCTCTCGTAAATACCGAACATAGACGAGACATCTCTCGTAAATACCGAACATAGACGAGATATCTCTCGTAAATACCGAACATAGACGAGACATCTCTCGTAAATACCGAGCATAGACGAGACATCTCTCGTAAATACTGAACATAGACGAGACATGCGCTCGTTTGCTGTTCGCTTCAGCGCATGTTTCCCTTCAGTGTACACGTTGTTTATTCTAAATCGCACGCTTTGTCCAGTTATAAAGTGTTAACAGCTTTAGGACACCAGAAAGAAAACATTTCGTAATAATGCTAATAACATCATAAAATGATCCCGAAATAAAGTCCGAGAGAAGATCTGATGTTCCGCAAAGCTGCTTCACTATTAACGTTTTTAAAAAAAAGAAAAAACACTATAGATGTACTATATGGGAGGACAAGGCGTGTTTTCTGTGCAGGAAAAAATACTATAATCGAAGGTACAGTTCGAACGCGCTGGGCACTCTAAATGTACTACCCTTCCGGGGGGTACGAACATTTCAAGACAATAGTGTTCTAATATTGTGTTAATTGCCTTGGCAGTTTGAGAAGATAAAACGAAAAAAGAAAAAGAAGCTTGAATCGATAAATTGTTGGCAGTTCACTTAACAACTTAACCGTGAACAATCTTAAACCGAAGTGCGTGCTCCCACGATTTTTGGACAGTGTTTTGTCCAGACAATTTGGTCACGACACTTTCATCCTCACCCAGTTTCATATTCTGTTCATATTCACCACAGTCTACGTTGTCTTTCGTCACAGAAAAAATGACGTACTATATAATTGCTTGTGTGTTATTTCCATTGCATGCACAAGCCATGGAGTCACAAGATATATCACGCTAAAGCGACGATCCAGACAGCTTGCTCCTTGACCCCTCCCTTTCCACTCCCTCTCCCCTCGTCTCAATGGTGCGGTTGCAACGGCTAACTTCTCGGCAATTGTTGTGAAAGGCCCTCGGCAAATACCTGTTCCTATCCGTATCTGTAGACCGACCGGAATCAGTGACAGCAAACATATCTATGGCCTGAACTACTTCACAAAATTCACAAAACAGGAGCTGGTTCGATCGGATAATGGGATCCGATCACTATAAACCTTATTTCCAGTAAAGACGGCAAAATGACGCAAATTACATAGATCAGTGTCTAACCCATACACTGCCAGAAAATGAAAGGTTTCGCGCAGAAGAGTGACGTATAGTGAATCTTCTGCGTAAATGTTGACCTCTACGCAGTGGTTGTTCAAAATATCGTCTCTGCTTTCACTCCTAGATAAACTGGTTCTGACCGACATTCACAAAGAAACTAATACTGGCTGATGTTTTAAACTTCGGTGAGTGACGTATATTTCTACTGACCATTCGTGTGATCGTACAGAGACAATATATTGATAAAATACTTCCTATTCGCTGGATCAGACTGTCTTTGACAGGTTGCTGCCCAAAGCCAAACCCAGAAATTGTCCGGTTGACATATCAGCAGAGTGTGGACAAGTTCTGAGTATCAGTAGCTCACAGTGGAAATAAACATGGCAATCTTCTTTCTCCGCTGTGCACTGGCGTCTTGCGATCCAGCGGACCTCCTTTCACCCTGCTTTGCTGTGTACAGTTCTGGCCTGGGCTCTAACGCGCATAATGGTCGTTTGTAAATGGCAAACAGTCCGAATGCGGGCGCTTACCGTAGTGCTGTGTGCGAGTTTTTGCCACACAACATTAAAGAAGAGCCTTTTACTGAAGGCTGGCTAATATTTAACCCAGAGGTCTCGTTGCCTTCATTCTTGTTAGACGGGATCTGTATAATATGGTACGATCAAGACATTTTAAATTAAGCTTGCTGAGGTGAAAAGCCCTAACAAATATCCAGTTTCTGTGTGTAAAGCTGTGACTAATTATAAACATGAGAGACTTAAGTATTTGCCACAGATTATACATATTTTGTTAACGTGTTCATTTCTTTCAGTTAATACCGGTGTCAGGCGAAACAGATTTCCCTGGACTATGAGGTTTGGTTATGAGCTGAGTTTTCTGAACTGTATTAAAGTTTTTGAATCAGTCAGTCAGTTAGTGTGTCACTCAGTCAGTAGAACACATAAAAATGCTTTCAAAAACGATTGGCTGGTTGGTCGGTCGCTTGCCGACCAGTCAGCCCATCCATTGACAAGCTTCTATTCAGTGGAACATTTGCGATTTATGTCTGAGACTCGAATGATCAGAACATTCCCCAGTGGTCTAAACCCCGAAAACGCGCGACTTCTCCAAATGCCGTCGACAGATCTGGCACGAGAGCTGGGCCTCTGTCAATCGTTGTGAAGTGTTTGAGGGATTCAGTCACAGCTCGCCTCTGCCAGCAGAGCTTTGCTGTGCATGCGTAGAGCAGTTTAACCGTTTTTTTCCTTTCTTCTCTCAGCCTGCAGTTCTTTTTCTGGGACCTTTTCGCTAAGCGACGAGGTCGACTATTCGCTTGATCGAGGGACCGAGGGTGGAAAGTATATGTTGTGTCCAGGATGTGTTCTTCATTAGCTGATGCTGCTGTTTCAACTGAAAATGACCCTACCAATCACGTCAGGTACAATTAGTGTGCGACGCTTCATACAGTCTTCGTGTTCACCGGACTGTCTGTATTGTACGTGAGACGTCGTCACACAAGGCTGGTACGCTCTAAGCAATTGTTTTTGTGGGATTATTTACACCAAAACATTGTGCTTCGATGGCTCGACTCCAACAAAGCCTTGTTCATCGAATCCAATTTAAAGTGTAACTTTCATTTTTCCAGGGTCGAGAAAGGCGGCTTTTTTTAAACGTTCCGCATGAACAGTCGGACTGACAATAGACTGAAGCATGTACGACTTTTGCAATTTAAATTTTGCTAGTCAAGGATTTAATTGTGCTCCCTCCCTCCCCCAGCCCGTCTCCTTTATAACTGGCTCAAAACCAAATCAGGGACGAGGTCTTCTGCGCATAATAATTCTAACACAAACTTATTCTATTTTCTCACGCTTGTATGGTTATATTTTGCTTCGGAACCACGAACAGACTGCTTAATAATTCGTCACAGACTGAAATAAGTTTCCTTTCATACGTCTTACGGCCCCGACAATTCGGGGTAACGCACAAGTGTAGATCAAGACTGGGCCGGGGCCCGGCTTTCATTTTTGTCGTGTGTGGGCGCGCTACAAAAGTAGCTTCTTGCCTCACAGGCGCTGCACAGCTCGGCGTCAAGACACTTCGTGCTGATTATTGACAGGTGTTTGAAAGGTTCCTGGCAGAGAAAGGCGACCGCGGACGATCACTTTGGAGTCATCGAATGTTTTCATAGCTGCAGCCCTACAAAGTTAAAGGAAATCATTTTCACAAAAAGGGAGTGCCTTTCATGACGCACCTCTCACTCCCTGACGAATGTTCTGTTTCCCCGCCTCTAACCTTTCCATGGGTCAAAATTCGTTCAAGCCCTGGTTCTTTTCAGACTTATTTTGCTATAAACCAGGTACTGTCGGTCTCATTCACTTGTTATTAGGCAGACTGGTTTTACGGCTGTCAGATTAGCGTTAATCCCCCCTCCTCGTGCGTGTTTTCCCCCTGTGGTGTGACTGAGTGCCTCGTGGAATACCTATAGCACACGACGGTGATATTAGCGACAGTATGAGCCATACTCACCATTCCAAATTTTTCTGACGCGACCTGGAGCGCAGAGGGTTGTTTGAGTCTGGCGTCTGTTTCTTCGTGGGGGCTAAAGGAAATGTTCTGTTAAGTGCTGCACATCTACTACTCCGTCTTGTGAGGATACAGTATTCGTCTGATCGACCTTCTGCTTGAGAAAACTCTTGTGAGAGAATGTGGATAATTTATTCCTGGAAAACTTATAGAACCAATTAATATTCGGCAGCTTATACCCATTATCTTGATAATGTTGTAGCACAGAACTCGTGAAATGTCAAAGCTTGAACCATGAGTGTCTATTTACCCAAACTAGACAGCTACGCTTTCAACGAACCAGAACTGTTCGTTGAGGAAGGTTTGCGCAAAGCAAGGAGAAACACCAAAGGAGTTTCCGGTCAGATCGGTGCTGCCCACAGCAATGTTCCTCAACTTCCGAACATTCGCATCAACAATGGCGTCCTGCTGTCACGTGATTCCGAAGGACCGGAAGGAGACATTTTCGCCGCCTCTCTGGACGAGAGAGTCCTGCAGGAGAACCAGCAGAGGACAACCCACAGAGTGACGTTCGAAGTGAGGCCGCCTACTGGCGAGAGAAGGCCAAGCGGTGAGGAAGATGAAGTGTTCTTGGACCCCGCAGCTTCCAGAAACAGACGAGCGTCCAGAAGCATCCTCAAAAGGTCAGGATGGGGCGCTGTTAAGGAGCTCGTGGTGTCAGGCCAGGACAAAGGTCAGAGAGGGGTCAGGCCAGGGTTGGAGGAGAGACGCAGGAGTGGCAGGTCGGGAAGCCTTCACCTTTTGCTGCAACAGCTTCAGGCGTCGTCCTCAGGTCGGGGCAGCATCAGCGGGCCTGAAACCAAGACTCGGTTTCCCGACTCGGAGGCGGTAAGAACTTAAAGACGGGCTGTGCAGCCCCTGCTCGCGAATAGTTAGCACTGACATGTGACATTTGACGTGTGAAATACGAAAAATGTAGTTTTGTGCCCCCTCCTACCTCCTCCAAAACAAATTTGATCTATGAGGTCTCTTGTCGCCGCTTGAGACAAGAGAGCATTAACCTTAGAACCAAAGGCCAAGCGAGCTGTTTGTCAGGTAGACGACATTCACAACAGGTGTTTGCTTTCCGAGGACGAAAGTACATTTTGCTTACTGATATCTTAAGACAAGAAACAAAAAACGCTGCGTCATCTGAGACATGTATAAAATGTTTGATGAAAACCTTGGGGTTTTTCAGATAAAGAAAAAATTTCAACAAGCAATCAAGGCGGTGATGACTGTAAGAAGACTCGCTACACTTATGATTAAAAAGTAAGTTCTGTATAAAGACTGCTTTCAAAATTTGCTGCCGTGGCCGCAATATGAAGGGAAGAAAATGGTTGTGTGTCGTTAAAAAGCTTAGTTCATTTGTATCACTTCTTCTAATTCCTATTCCTGTCTTTCTTCCTCTTCTCTTTTTCCTTCTCCTTCTTGATGATGGTTTGTGACGTCCATCTCTCGCTGCCTTTTCTTCTTCTTCGCGAAGAAGCTAAGCTGACGTTCATCTTGCTGTTCCACTGTCCACAGATCCGAGGAGCCCAGTGCCATGCTAAAGACGTTCACAGATTTGATCGACCTGTCCGATAATTTTAATGAGAACCTGAAAAACCAGGGTTTGTCATTTGACCCGTCCTACTTCAAGGCTAACAAAGAAGTGAGATGGTTGTTTATTTGTTTGTTTTTGTTTTGTTTTGTTTTGTTTGCGAATGTATTTTCACCCATCTCGGCCTTCTTCTCCCCACCCCACAACCCAATCCCAAACCCAGTCAGCCTTCCGTGGCTAGTCTAGACTGGATTTTTGTCAAATCTCGCAATTTCATGATGAAAACAACGAAGCGGAGGGAATTCCACGCTATTTGGTCGGAGTGTTTGTCCGCTCTTTGTCGTGTCTTTTCACTCTGTCTTGGCGTGTGCCACAGAAAACCTTCCGGTCGCCTTGCACAGGAAAATAGAAATATAACAAAGGAACTCATCGCTAAAGCCCTGTAAACAGATAACCTATATACAGACCAAACCATTGCTGGTTATGAACCAGTTTGTACAGCCTTGGCGACAGAGGTTTAATTGTTGCAGCGTCACCAGCCAGCACTCACAACACAGTATGTTTCCTAATTCCAAATACATGTTACATTTTGTAACAAAATAATGCTCCATATCGTATTTTTCCCAAGGCAATAAACTACATGAAAAAATCCGACTGTTTCAGATTTCTGTCAGCAACGAAGTGAAGAGTATTCTCAGCATGCCACCTTCTTTCCGTTCTCATGAGCAGATACAAACAGTAAGTAAAATGGGCAATTCGGTAATAACCAAGGACAAATCTATGTATTTATTATTGTAGTCAGTCCTCCTGGTTGTCGTCAACAGTACAGTAATCATTGGTATAGTTTATTTGGTATAGTAGTCATTGGTATAGCAATCATCAGTATAGTTATCATTGGTAGTCTTTGGTATAGTAATAATTGCCGTTGTCACCACTGACAGTCATTTGCTTTTTGTTTTCTTCTTTGATCCGCCTCTTTTCGTACGTCGCCATTCTAACTTTCGAGCATTGTCGCTATGTATGTATGTTTTTGTATGTGTATGTATGCGTGTGCATTTATATCTATGTATATGTATATATTCAAGTATGTGGTGCGTATGGATTATAAGTATTTAAATGTATTCGTTCGTTTGGTGTCTCCGCTTCATTATCGTCTCAACCACCATCACGTCACACACCTTCCGTTATGTTTCCCTCACTCCCCCTCTCCATCCTGAGTGGGCATAGCCATCTTCATTTGCTAGAAGCGGGTGGTGCCGGCGCTGGCCTCCAAACCTGAAGGCGCCGGTTCGATCCCCGTGTGCCGCACGACACTTTCCATAGTTTACCCATCTGCAAATGGGTACCTGACCCGTGGGTCAGGGAGGATAAAGCAGCCAGATGAGATGGCCCCACAGAAAAGTGGGGTCTCATACACCCCCCCCCACTCCCCTGGGACCTAAAAACAGGCCACAGGACAGCCTTTACCCTTAATGCATGGTTATTTCAGGTGATGTATGGATTGCAAAGTCTACAATCGTTTGCCGAGTACCCCCTTCACATGCAAGAAAAACTGGCGAAGGTGGCCTGGTATGAGGTGTAAGTACAGTTTTCTTTTCTTTACTTTCATCTGTTTTTTCCGCATGTATATGCGCGCCACAGATTTCGTTTCGATCATTATGAAGCGCGTGGCAAGGTTTTCCCTACGTTAGTACAGTGCACAACGCCGTTTTCAAAGGTGCATTATAGTCTGTCGCCAGAGACAGACTTCAGGTTACCTGTCGTACTGCTACACTCGAGTCAGGTACAGTCGTCACGAATTCATGAATTTCAATTTCCTGAATAGCTAAGAATGTCAAGCACAGGTAAATTACATTAGAGGTCGTCCGGTCATGCTATTCGCGTGTAGAGTTTCTGACCCTGAATAAAATGAGATGCCATACATCAGTTGTAAGTGTGCAGACAAGAGCTGTAGTTCTACTGGGAGAGACAACCGCTGTGATCAATATATATTGCACTGGCGCCTGTGTTAACACATCATTGCGCTAGCTTTTCTTATCGAAGAGTTTCTTAGTTGGCATACTGTATACAGCTACAGTGTATATAGTAGCGACGGGTAGAAAATGTTTTAACGCTGTATCATCTCCACGCTTCCCGTACCTGTGGTAAACGTTATTTCAAAGGAAATTGTGACATGTATTTGTAAATGTTATTTCAAATTATGAATATTGTTTGATTTCCCGTTTCATAAAAGTTTATAAATCAAGGCTGTTACGCTGTGGTCATCTGCAAATTAAAGGTACACATTTTTTGTAATTAAAGAGACAAATTTTAGCATTGAATTGGTTTGTGATTTCCCTTTTTTCTTTTTAGTGTACCACCCAAACGAACTATTATCCGACAAGGTCATTATGCGGAGAACTTTTACTTTATCCTCTCGGGCCAAGGTAAGGCTTCTGAACACGGCTCCATTCAAATAGAAAAGTTACGCTGCTGCTTTTTTGTGTGGCAGTAACAAGAAATTATGGTTATGGAACAGCACATTTGCCCCGCAGACACGCATTCAATTAAAAAATTTTTTTTAACATGGACGCTGTAATATTGGGCATCACAAACAAAGGGTGAAACATACTGTTAACAGTATTTGAGGACTATCACATTTTTGGCTAGGGCTTATTACTTTTCGGCTGTATATGTGGAGTAGTTTTTGAGGGGTGTGTGTGGGAGGGATGATGTTAATAATTTTGTGTTTGTCGTTACATGTTTGTTTCGTTTACAGTTGTTGTGACAATTCTTATCCGAGACCCGAAAACTGGTGAGTCGCATGTCCGCACTGCTAACTTCATGCGCAAAGGAACGAGTTTTGGGGTCAGTATTGGTTCATCTCTTCCATTATTTGTTTTCTTGTCTCCTTATTTAAGAGGTTTGCTTTTTAATCAACAAAATGATGAAATCAATATCATCCTAAGTTGTTCAGAAACATCGGTTTTTAAGTCTCCGAGCCAGTCTCCATAAATTAAAGAGGTGGGATATGAACCACTCGGGCATCTTAGAAGTCTAAATATTTGCGCACATTTTCCGGGAGTGAAGCCATAGGGCCAGGTGATGTCGGCAGATATTCTAGAATAGTCGGCCCACAGTTGCGTTTTCTTGGTCGACATTATATCGTGCAAGCTAGACAAAGAATGTTAGGAGCTTGCAATGATTATGACGACGATGACGATAATAATAATAATAATAATAATAATAATAATACATTATCAAGAGTCTTTCCTCCAGTATAAACTGGGTTTCAGTCAAAAAACCCGTGTGCGCAATTAATGTGAGATGACGTTACGTAATGATGCTGGCGCAGTTAATGTGAGATGACGTTACCTAATGATGCTGGCGCAGTTAATGTGAGATGACGCTACGTAATGATGCTTGCGCAGTTAATGTGAGATAACGCTACGTAACGATGCTGGCGCAGTTAATGTGAGATGACGCTACGTAATGATGCTGGCGCAGTTAATGTGAGATGACGCTGCGTAATGATGTTGGCGCAGTTAATGTGAGATGACTCTACGTACTGATGTTGGCGCAGTTAATGTGAGATGACGCTACGTAATGATGCTGGCGCAGTTAATGTGAGATTATGTTACGTAATGATGTTGGCGCAGTTAATGTGAGATGACGCTACGTAATGATGCTGGCGCAGTTAATATCAGATGATGCTACGTAATGATGCTGGCGCAGTTAATGTGAGATGACGCTACCTAATGATGTTGGCGCAGTTAATGTGAGATGACGCTACGTAATGATGCTGGCGCAGTTAATGTGAGATTATGTTACGTAATGATGTTGGCGCAGTTAATGTGAGATGACGCTACGTAATGATGCTGGCGCAGTTAATGTGAGATGACGCTACGTAATGATCCTGGCGCAGTTAATGTGAGATTATGTTACGTAATGATGTTGGCGCAGTTAATGTGAGAGGACGCTACGTAATGATGCTGGCGCAGTTAATGTGAGATGACGCTACGTAATGATGTTGGCGCAGTTAATGTGAGATGACGCTACGTAATGATGCTGGCGCAGTTAATGTGAGATGACGCTACGTAATGATGCTGGCGCAGTTAATATCAGATGATGCTACGAAATGATGCTGGCGCAGTTAATGTGAGATGACGCTACGTAATGATGCTGGCGCAGTTAATATCAGATGATGCTACGTAATGATGCTGGCGCAGTTAATGTGAGATGACGCTACGTAATGATGCTGGCGCAGTTAATGTGAGATGACGCTACGTAATGATGCTGGCGCAGTTAATATCAGATGACGCTACGTAATGATGCTGGCGCAGTTAATGTGAGATGACGCTACGTAATGATGCTGGCGCAGTTAATATCAGATGATGCTACGTAATGATGTTGGCGCAGTTAATGTGAGATGATGTTACGTAATGATGTTGGCGCAGCTAATGTGAGATGACGCTACGTAATGATGCTGGCGCAGTTAATATCAGATGATGCTACGTAATGATGTTGGCGCAGTTAATGTGAGATGATGTTACGTAGTGATGCTGGCGCAGTTAATGTGAGATGATGTTACGTAATGATACTGGCGCAGTTAATGTGAGATGACGTTATGTAATGATGCTGGCGCAGTTAATGTGAGATGACGTTACGTAATAATCCTGGCTGACGCGACAGGAACTCGCCCTGCTGCACCACTCCAGGCGCACAGCCACCGTCACCAGCCACGACACCGTGCAGCTTCTGTCCATCGGCCGCGATGACTTCTTTGACATCTTCATGGCCAGACATGGCGTGGACGATGTTCCGGAACACATTCGTTTTGTCAGGTGCTTAGTATAATTTGGGCGGGGGGTCCTGCTAGTACCATAGCCCTCACACTAAACGTCTAAAATCCAGATTGTCAAGAGAAGCATCAAAAGCACCGGGATGTTCCCGACCTCCGACAGTTAAGCTGAGGACGTTATTTATCGCATCGCCTGGCGGTCTCAAAGTTTGACGATACTGCACAAGGGCTATTAAACCATACACCATTATCATGCCTCTCTCGCGAAGACTTTGACATCTTGTGAAATAAAATTGCGCTTAAAATTTAGTATCTGTCTTTCTTCCTTCGTTTGTTCGTTCTTTCCTTCCCCAGAACTTTCTTTTCCTTCTGTACTCATTCCTTTCATTTCCTCTTTCCTTCCCTGTCTCCCGATCATTGGAAGGGACATCACTCGGGAATAATACCACCGTCATTATTCATAGCATCTGTTTTCTCTGACAGTCAGTTGGACTTTTTGAAAGGCTGGCCCATCGACCGTCTCTTGGAGCATCCAGAGTACTGCCTTCTTCATTTCTTCAAGTGAGTACAAGGACGTCTTTCAGCACGCACGCACACTCACACATCTGTCTCTTTATTCCTGGAATTCATCGTGGAACAAATAGAGCCTCTGCAACAGACCTTTGCCTTTAGCTTTAGTTTCTGTAGCAACGTTGCTTTTACAGGGTGGGGTTGGTGTCCCCACGCCTAACCCTCCTTTCTAAACTAAGCTTGGGACTGGTCAAGAGCTATATATATATATAACCCTACATTGCTTTTATGTTCGATGGTGTGTACAACTATGAGCTCGCTCGCGAACAGTCATGGTTGCCTGCGTTTGTGAATGTTTTATTTTTGTTAGCCTGGTGTCTGCATGTCCTCATGACGTGTTTTGGGACTTGTATAATCTACGTAACTATTCTTTGTTCAAATACTTTTCAATAACAGCATCGATGGCAAGCTGGATGCTTGCTGATGCCGTTTATGTTATAATCTTAACTTGCTGCAGGAGGAATATGGTGATCGTCAAAGACAGTAAACAATCAGATTGGATTTACATCGTCAAGTCTGTAAGAATCTTTTCCCCGCTTCCATTAGCTACCAATATTACGGACAGAAACTAGTACATCTCTAAAAAGAACGCATGCTGCCTTTCTTGCTGTTTTCCAACGTTCTGAGTTTCGCTTTGCCGCATTTTCTTCTTTTTTTTTATTTTTGCGGGTGGTAATGGAGGAAATCTGTTTTGAACTTTCTTGGGGCTCGTTTCTTCTTTTGTGCTTGTGGGTGTGGGGGTGGGTGGATGAGTGCGTCGTCCGTGCTTGCGTCGTGTGTTGAGAGGAAGGGGCTGGAGGTACGTAGTTCTCTCCCTCTCATAGGGTACTAGCATAAGGTATTGGCGTCTTTTTCAGGGATCCTGTCAGGTGCTGAAACAGTTACGAGGGGTCACAGCGCGACTTGGCACTCATCGACACGTTGTACCCGAAGATGGCATCTTCCGCCTCCCGCACGCCAGCACTGCAGTCAGGGGTAAGTTACATCGCGACCCTCCTGTCTTCATTCGGTCCACTGTGGCCTGCGATGTACATTACGCTGAATCGTCATTTAGGGACATAAAAGCAGAGGCTACCCTGCAGAATGAACTGAAGGACTATCCATAAGACTATGTTATTTACAGGTCCAAAAATCGACACTGGCGTTCGACGGCGACGACGAAAAACTGATGGCGTGCATCTCCTGCAATTCTACGTGAGTGGAGGTGGGGAGCAGGGGCACCAGGTTTGTTTGATCACAATTTCTTCTTTCCACTCTTTGTTATGTGCCGGTCGATACTACACTCTGCTGCGAAGGGGCGACATATCGTGTGCATTACTTCGAAAAATGTTTTAATATATAACTTTATTGTAATCAAATTACTTGTTTTTGTTATTAAAGTGACTGAGAAAAAGATCGAAAAATCAAGGCATGATGTGGGCAAAATTCGATCCCCTTCCCTACCCTGCTCCGAACGAACAGATCTGACTACACAATCTCATATGCCAACTATAGTCGTGCAAGTTCCTATGTCGTGGCTGTACACTTCGCGTTCTGTTTCATTCAGAAGAGTACAGGTCTCCCCAGACTCGCAGAAATCGAAAGGCCAGGATCATTGATCACAGGGAGGTCGCACCTTGCACCTTTGAGTCATCTGCTGCAACAGTCAGCATCTTCTAGCGAGCCTCCGAAAGTCAGAAAATTTTCGAAGAAAAACTACGTGGAAGGCCCGACAACAGGAAGAGCTCATTTCGTATGTGGCATTTTGTCTGTATTATGACGTCCTTGACATCAAGGGATCTCTAGTCTCGATCCCAGATACAGATTTGCAACATAAAGTTGGAGTAGTTTTCTTGTGCACCAGTTATCTGTTGTTCGTGGACCAAGTTATATAACTGGGAGATTTTCTAAATGTGTATTGTTTTCATTTACAAAAACGTGCACACGCAGACTGCCTGTCAAGTAGGTGAAGATACGGACACCGACCAGGGCTGGCTTGCATGAGCGGTCTTATCCCCTGTTTATAAGTAACGGTGGACGTAAAATACACAGGGTGAATAGGTCCCTACGACTACTCTTATGACCGGAAAAGCAGCTAGGAACCCTTCTGCACGCCAATTTTAGATTATAGGTTGCACGAGTGTTGGTATCTGCCCTTCTGGCGGTAGAGCGGACGTACGGGCTCTTCGCCCTATATATATATTACGTGACCGTGTGATCAGGAGGTACTATAACACTAACGCCCATGCAACCCACCTGCATTGTGTGCATTCTCTCTCCTTCATGGCTGTAGGCGCACGTAATACACAGGCCACGGGGGGTCCTATAACCGCTCTTTTCGCCGAAAGCGCAGATACAAGAGTTCATACAAACCAACACTGGATGTACGTTTGGCATGTTACAAGAGCCCTAGATTTTAAAATATGAGAGATCAGTGGTGTGTCCCTCGGTGTTCTTTAGACTAATTTCTAAACTAGATTCGGTAAGCTGTAATTTATTGTCCGCACTAGGTGCTCGCTGTACAAGAGTCCAAAAGGCCTGACGATAATCCAGTGCGCCCCACACAACTCAAGCCTCAACAGAGTTCGGCCACGTACAACGCCACTTCCAACCTTCCACTGACCGACTCGCCTTCACAGCAAACACCAGTGTTTGTACAAGTGTCCATTCTCAAGCCGCGCGATATCTTTGTAAGTTTCCTAAGCTGCTTAGATTGCGAAATAGTTCTTTTAAAACAAAAGGTGCTTTTCTGTTGAAACAGCAGTTTGTGTAGGAAGATCTAAACATATAAGTAAGGCTATTGCACACACCAATGATTTACAGAAGCAGACAGAATTCTTTACAATAAAGTGGCATTTTCATGAGGGGGAAATCAATAACCACCTTCCGTGGCATCTCTGATATTAGACCGCTGCCTGATACACCAGATTTGAAAACTTCCAGGGTCTTGAGCTGATCCTGTTTCCTGATGAATTGGAAGCGCCTCAGACGTCTGTGAGTTTGGTGAGTGTGACACAACGCTTGGACACTGTGCAGCTAAAGTCAAGGCCACATCAAAATCCTTGAAACACAACAAAATCAGTTTTCAAACTGTGTACATCTCTTTCCCACTGGATTCCCCTGTGAGGAAACATCTATTACATAGTGCGTACCACTGTCAAAAACAGCAGGCTAGTTTCATTTCACCCAGACCACCCAGAACCAGACATCAGAACATCATAGTTGAAAACTAGAATACTCAAAACATTAGACTACCTAAAAAAAAAATCTGCATGTGTGCAAAGATGGAAGATGTTTCGTGTGCAAATATAAAAATTTCAGGATGCAAGTCATGGGTTCCATCTTTGTGAAGTGCAAATTGTTAGTTGAACCAATTCTGACTCTGAAAGGATAGTTATCGTCACCAGAACTTATCATCCAGCTTTCAACAGTCTGCAATATGCTTGCTGTTCCTAAATTTTCAGGTCAGTCTTGGGGCGGAGTGCATAATGCTGTCCAAGGACTTCTTCCGTAAGCACGCCACAGACTTTGTAAAGAAAAACTTGCAGGAAATCATCAGGCCATACCCAGATGAAGAAACCTTCCAGGACAGCCTACAGAGGAAGGCCGATTGGGACTTGTTTAAGCAAACCCTCATCAATGACCTCACCTCTGCCAGAGCTGTTTGACATCACGACACCTCACAGGTCTTCGATCATTACCGACATCTTCTCAAATATCTCTTGACTTGGACACTTGACTACTGAGAAGAAAATTATGGCATACTTATACCTCATATTCAGAATGTAAAGAGCCATTCCATTAAGGAACACCCCCACCCCCTCTCTCCCCGGAAGAAATATCCTATTAAAAACTTTGATTTCACTGGACACAAATATTCTAACTGCTGACTAAAACTCTGTGGAGTATACAAATTTCTGCTCTGGAGTTAAATATTGAATCAACATTATGGAACTAAATATGAAACAAAAATGCAGGCGCTCGTGTTGTTATTCAGGGAGTACAAGATTTCTGAAGGGAAAATTGGCAGCTTTGAGTACGCAATAAATATTAAAGATGATTGGAAGACTTGAAACAACTCCAATGTTTTACCATATGCCTTCTGTGTCAAACCATCAAAACCGTTTTAGGTGACACATTTGGACTGCATTTCCGACGTGGCGCATACTCCTTACAAGGTGAAGGTTTTGTTAAGCTTTTGATCCTGGTTTCTTGTCAGTGTGCTCCATTCAACATCTACCCATTATCGCCATATAATACAAAAAGTTTATACCGATGATATGTTCAATGATGTTCAAATTTCTCAAAGTAGTCTCGGGTGTAAACAGACACAATACACATCCCTTTAAAAAAATTAACTCTTAAATACCAAATAATTTATTACACCGTAAACAAGTTGACAAGCATATCAAATTCTGTACTGTATTAAAAGCATCCTTGTTTTTGACAGTTTGAAAACCTCTCTGTGGTTGAAAAATATTTCAATACTTTATTATTTTTCAGTCTCATTAAAGTTATAAAATGCATTCCACACTAAAGTTTCATAAAATTATTTTTACAGCTATATCCAAAACACAACTAGAAGGTCGACTGCAAAAATAACTTGTCAAGCAACTTACCATCATTCAACTCTTTGAACATCATGTTATCAACTCAAGTACATGTATATGCAGATTTTGAAATTTTCTGGGGAGAATCTACGAGTTAACTACATTTAATACAAGTTCTTGGATGTCTAGATTGATAGGCACATTGTACCCACTGTGAGAGATAATATTTCTCTCTTAATACAGCACTGATATTGTGATATGCTTCCATGTGAAATATGTGAGAATTTTGCAATGTCTTTACTTTTTTTGGACGCAGTTCCTCTACAAGAACAACCCTCTGAGGTACTCAAAAACAGTTCTTTTTATTTTAGCAATGCTGTTTATAACAATCCATTAACCCTGTTGGAAAAAAAACCTCAAAATATCTCTTCAGAAGGACACAAAAGAAAAGAAAGGCAAGATATGTTTGTTTTTATAAGCATCTTTTCCATGTTTACACTGAAATTACAATTTCGACATTCAAAAAGTGACTAATGGACCACAAATACTGACACCCAAATGTGAATCTATGTTGACAACCAAAATAGGGGAAAAAAGGCTGTATCACCGTGTAATACTCATTACATTACTAGGAATTAAGTGATGCCAACAATAATCATCATTGAATGTCATAGTAATCCTCAAGACTGACAAACAGATGAGTGGAATTAACAGTGTCATAATGCCATTCGTGGCACATTGCCAAGACAAGCTTCTTCAGCTTGAAAAAAAAATTATGCAGTATAAGCGTCTAACTCTGTGTCTCTCTTACACACACATCCACACACATGAACGAACATGCCCATGGGTACCCACAAACTAAGGAAGAAAGGGAAGGCAAAACCAACCATCAAAGCCATGAGCTACCAAAAATTAAGCCAATTAAGTTGTATTTTAGGGTGTGATAGAAATAGAACTGAATTAAGACATGACTTTCCATTTGTACTGTGTCTTTTTGCTACACCGGACCAAAGCAGCAGAATGCTCATCACTGAGCAATTCTCTTACCATCTTCCTCGGTGAAACAAAAGTGAACAATGAGAAGTTTCAAGTTTTGGTTCAAATACAAGCTGTTTGGCAGTGCTGTGCTATAGCTGTTTAAGTAACGTGAACAAGACTGTCATTTTTCTAATAAATAGCATTACTTTAAATTTGCTATTCTGAAGCACAGTGAAGCAGGCATTTTAACTATACTTTTGTTCCAAGCAGGAAACAAATGTCTTACTTCATAATTTTGCATCACCCACAAAATGGTCAAGAAAATAATCCCACTTCAGTTCCAATTTTAATATGTTTGCTTTAGACAACCAGAAATATTGAAAAAGTTCATACAAACAAAAGGACAGCTATTGCACAGGCTGTGCCCCATCAATCAACCAGCAAGGTTCAACACTTGAAAGCGCAAGGTCCTAAGACATAAACCTATCAGATCTTGGGTCACCATATCCATGAGCTCCAACCTTCATCTTCATAATAATTGAAATGGTTTAACGAATTCTTCGCCTAAATTATCAATGATCTGAGCACAAACAACAAACATATTCTTACAAAAGTTATCTTTCATCAGAGTTACATAGCCAATATAAGGCCATTCATTCGCACAAGATTTTATAAAAAATTTAAACGTGTTATATCAACAAACACTATATTGAAATCAGACCCTTTCTTTTATGCTTAATATGCACATCTTAGTTGCTCGTCTAATGTTTGATATAAAATATTACACTGTTGTATCTGGATTATTCTTAATAAGCTTCCTACCAGATAAATATCAAATGTCATATCAGGCGATTAAGTGCACTCAAAGATTTAATTTACAAATTCTGCCAAAACAAGACTCCATATTAACTTCCATCAACTTCCATATTAAGAAACCCTGTTGATGCACCTTAAAAAAAAATTTTCCCAAGCAACATGTGCTACTGTCTGAGATAATATTCAAGTTACTTGGGTAAACATCTAGCAAAAATAAAAATTGAAATAAAACAACTAACACACCGTTCTGCACTCTCATTCACAATGCAGCAGGGATTAACATGTCCATGTATTTTTTCCCCTTAAAGACAAAGACAGAAAAACAAACACAGGCATCACTGGATGGAGCAAAATGAACTCTTTGTCTCCTGGGGTTTGGATCGTGCAGCAGCCAGTTCGTTGTTGTAATGAATGACCTCAGCCTTCACTACTCGCTGCTGTTCCACCTCTGGCCTTGTCAGCCTGATATTCAAAATGTCGGCTGCGACTCGCTGGAAACAAAGACTTACCTGTGGACAGGAAACAACAGCAGTGAAGGTCTTAAGAGCGGCAACATTTTTTGTTTGGGCCTTTTAATTACAGATCACAGCAGCACACTTTCTAAAACAGGTTGAAAACACATACAGGTCTCGGGAAGACTATAGGATGTGTAGGACAACTGCTGAGGCCCTGTGCTCCATGAGCAGGATAGAGGACTAAACTAAACAGCAGTGAACAAAAGTTTTAGATTTTCATTTTTCTTAACAGTTCTTCTGCTACTATGATAACAAGGGAAGCAATTGCAAAAGCAGAACAGAATGTCCTGGTAAATAAACACTTCACTGCTTCTGCAAAATGAAAGTCACGTGTCCAATACATATATATATATATATGTAACACATGAATGGAAAAACTGATCTCTGCAGCTCAAAACTTTTCACTTTAGCATACACACAGAGTGTTCCCCATGTGATTATGAGAATGGCAACATCATGCTCACTGAATCGCCTGTCTTCGCCGACACAAAGTAGCTTGTCATCCCATGTTCCTGGGCAAACTTCTGATGCCTGTCCTGTTTAACAGTTCGCATGTGCTCAAGGTCAACTGAAACAATATAACATAATGAGAAAAAGATTTAAAATGATGAACTCATTGATTTCTGTCACTTCATTATAATCTTAGAGAGCTACCTCCACTTAAGCCGGTCTATACCACCTTAACCAATATGCAATAAATAAAATTAACTGATAAAATAATGGTTAGTCTTTGTTGTGACAGTACTTTAATTGCCAAGAAAAAAATAAGAATAGGTCAATTTTCACTTACTCTTATTGCCAACAAGTGCTACATGAGGTAATTGCCCTCCAATGCAAATCTTCTTAACAGAGTTGTACCAGTCTTCTAAGTTTTCAAAACTAGAATAGTTGGTGATATCGTAAACAAGAATAACTCCCTGCAAAATAAGAAAGTTTGCATCCTTGGAAATAATTGTAATATTTGGTCATACATTGAAAAGATGAATTGAGAAGCAACTGCTATTTTCATAAAAATACATAGAAATATACAAGTTTAAAAAATAATTTTAGAAGAATTTTTTTTTTTAAAAAAACTAGAAACCGAAATGCCAAAAATTGAAAAAAATCAAATTTCAAAGTTCTTTGCAATACATTACATGAGCCCCAAATATGTAGTTGGACAGCATTGCACTCCCTATTGTCTGGCCACCAATGTCCCAGATTTCCAAAGCTACATGTACACCACCTGTCAATACCAGTACACTGATCGGTAAGGTAAACTACTTTATTCATCAATGGCAAAAATTTCAAATAATAAGAACTCCAAAAGTCATTCTTGAATTAAGCCTGCAAAATATTCTGCATCATCACTGTATATGAGTAACCATTAAGGGAAGAGCAGAGAATGTATCCTGCCTACAGTGAGTTTTCTTACAGTTAATAACTGTTATAGCATAACTATGATTCATAGCTCAATACTATAATAAATGTGTTTAGTCTCAAATTGTTCTGTAATTAAGTGTAAATCAAATGACAATACAAATAACATTAAATTTCTTATAATATTGATTTGTTCCTTTTCGAGTGTTTTAATACATGTATAGCCAGATATAAAACTAAATAATATGCTTGTGATACTGTACTAAATACCTCAATTTAAAATTTTAAAAAATCAATCCCACCTGGTAAGTCGACTCTCTTCAAAAAGAAATCAAGTCCAACTGTCTGTCCGTATTCTTTTTTGAAATGCTCTTGTGCATATCTCATACACAAAGACGTCTAAACACACACACACAAAATAGACAATAAGTAAATAAACCTTTTAACCCTCACAGATCAGCATGTTAATAATAATATAGACGCACAAATTATTATAGAGCAATGTGCAAACTTCACTTGAAATGCGAAGTCTTAAAAATTGTGCCTTGCCCAGAAAGATATACTATTAGGCCTATTTAATTATTAAATAATTCTTCAATAATTATTCAATAACCTGGAAAAGGGTTCCTTGCTCGGCCATTACAGATTTAGTTGGAATGGAATTTATAACCATTGTCAATAATAACTGTAGTGTAACTATAATAAATTCCTGAGATAATATCAATTATTGATATCATTGTCAAATACATGCAATACATATATACATGTATTATTGATAAAATATCATTTATTGATATTATCGCAGGAATTTATCATCATACTCATAGGTACACTGCAGTTATTATTGACAATGGTTTTAAATTCCATTCCAACTAGAGCTGTAATAGCTGAGCGAGAAAACCTTTTCCAGGTTCTACTGTTGACTATTCTTTTTATATTCAATATTTTATATTGTCATATCACGCAATCACGGTATTGAGTATTCAGTGTACAGATCTATTCATATTCATTGTTCATTGTAAATTGTTGTCAAAACATTGCTAACATTAACAATAGTAACACGCACCTTGCCTGAAGCACCATCTCCCATTATAATGAGCTTCAGCTGCCTGTCAGGTCCTTCGTCTTCAGAATCTGACATTTTGTATAATACTTAATAGCCTTTAAGCGGCCAATCTGAGACTTAGAATGTGAATATATGTTGAATGATTCTGTGTTGTCATTTTGGCATTTTAACAAACGTAGAGTGGGTTATCTTCTCGTTATGGCTTTCCACGGGACTTGCGAAAGTAGAAAGAGAAGACCGTAAGTGTTCTATAAATAAACTGAAGTATTAATATAACGGACACAATATTTAACATTATAGAAAAATAACGCAGGACTGAGGCACTAAAATAATTCTCATTATAGCGAGAATAACAACCTTCAAGGGACAGCACTCAAGTGGTGACCGAACTGTATAAACAAAATGTTTTAACTCCAACAAAGGTACTGGCAGCGCTCACACATAGCCGTATGCAGACGCCTGTGCCCTAAAGGGAGCTTACCGTACCTAAACACGTAGCAAAGAGAGGGCCGAAAGAAAGGGACTTGGCAGATCTGCATACGGCTATGTGTGAGCGCTGCCAGTACCTTTGTTGGAGTTATCTTTCGATAATTTAAGCGCTCTGTCCTCATTTGTTGTTTATTAACAAAATGTTTTGCTTAGTATTTAATTTTTCAATATTTTTCGTTTCTTAGCATTAAACTTGATTGATTTATAATATATTGAACTGGTTTAATTTCTTTAAATTGCAGTTTATTTGCTGCCAGAATCATCAACATTTATTCTTCATGGTTCCCAAGTGTTCATTCAGTTCCAAACTTTAAACTAGATTAACATAATTACTTTACACAACAGGTTTTTTGCTGCCTTGCGTCTTTTTTTCATGGCCCCTAAAAAAAAAAGATATGTGCCCCCCAAGCCAAGTGGGGTAGGCAAGAGGTATCTAGAGGACACCTTTTCCTTAACAGATGACTCTGAAACCTGTCTTAATGGTCATGTTTTCCTTTCATTCTTTAAGAATGAATCATCTGGTACGTGACAATCTAGGTCAGAAAGGCGGAGCGCAGCGTGCGAAACTCCCGTGAGAATTTGAAGCCAAGTTTTTTCACAAGTGCGTTGAGGTACCGAAAATTTTAATTATACGTGAAATAATTACTTTTTTTTAAAAAAAAGATTCTCCAAACCACGATAATGAATAATTGTTTTTATCGTTTAAATATATCTTGCCAGTGACGCTTGTTTGAAAGCCCACTTGGAGCAGGCCAAAAAAGACGCTCCCAAAAACAACATTGCCATACAGAAGCTAAGTAACCCGTAGCATAAAATATTGAATAACTGGATTAATTAAGCATTTTAAATTGCATCTGCTTAATTTTATGAGGTTTCAATCCCTGCCGTGTTTTTAATTCAATTTTTCTCAAGAGTCCCGTCTGCTTAGACAAAATGGTGTCGTAAGTGTTAAGCAAATCCCAGCGTGTCTAATTGAAAAAAGACCTAGTCTAGTAAATCTGTTTGCCGTAAGCTCATTGTTTCTTTCCTTTGGTAGAAGAATCATTTTCAGTTCCGTTTCACACATAATCTTGAAAATCTAATCCCTGAGGGTTTTGCTGTGAACTGAGAAACAGAGGAGGTATATCGATAGCGTCCTTTTCCTAATTTGCATAGCGTGCTACAAGATCTCGTCACGTGACCGAAAAGACTGCGAACTATTGGTTTAAACTTCATTACCACCTTTGCCCCTTAGGCCTCTAGAAGTGTTGACATACTTTCTCGAGCAGGCCTTTTTGTATATTAAAAAAAGGTTTTGTTGTGGTTAATAGAATTAGTATTTTTGTTTCAATTTAAAATAGTTACTGCAGTTAGGAAGTTTAAGCAGATATTTTGTTTCCTAATTCATTAACTGTACATTATTAAACCTTCAACTTAAACCTTTTAGTTTTAATTGCTTTACTCACTGTTTATAGTCACTAGTCAACAGTTTATTTGCTGCCTTAAGTCTTTTTTCCATGGGCCCGAAAAGAAAAAAAAGATATATGTCCCCCATGCAAAGGGGGGTAGCCAGGAAATATCTAGAGGACAACTTTTCCTTAACAGATGATACTGATACCTGTCTTAATGGTCATGTTCTCCTTTCATTCTTTAAGAATGAATCATCTTTTAAAGCCACTGTAACAGCAGTTAGTGAGAGATTTGGGTGCTGTCCTGGTTATGATCGGGTTCGCAACCTAGTGGTAAAGGCAAAAAGCATGATAAAGTCAGTAAAATCTGATAATAGGCAAAGGTTTGACTTTGAGGAACTCTGCCAGACTCCTTTTGATTTTGGCTCCACCCATAAGCCATTGCCTGAGCCAGAATCCACAGTAACAGTGTCAGATGAAGCAGTTGGTCCAGCTCCACTGTTGGAGGGGGCTAAACTTTCTGTTGTTTCAGATCCAAGCCCTTCTACTTCTGCCCCTTCTCCACTCTCTACTTTTGCCCTTCCTTTAGCCTCTACTTCTGCCTTTTCTCCACTCTCTTCTTCTGCCCTTCCTTTAGCCTCTACTTCTGCCCTTTCTGTACC